>CAUYPK010154805.1:0-17881 GCA_963574355.1 Loris lydekkerianus | reverse complement strand
CCTCTTTCATGTTTACATGGATGGAGCTGGAACATGTTCTTCTTAGCAAAGTATCTCAGGAATGGAAGAAAAAGTATCCAATGTACTCAGCCCTACTATGAAACTAAATTATAGCTTTCACATGAAGGCTATAACCCAACTTTACCACAAGACTATGGGGAAAGGGTCAAGGAAGGGAAAGGGAGGGGGGAGGTTTTGGTGGAGGGAGGGTAGTGGGTGGGACCACATCTATGGTGTATGTTAGAATGGGTACAGGCAATTGCACTAATGTACACAGCTATGATTTAACAATAAAAAAAAAATTTAAAAAAAAAGAGGCTCCATGATTTGCCCAAAGCTGCAAAGGTAACTACAGTGGGGCCAGTATTCATCTAGGGTGTCTTCCTGGACGTGTGGCGTAAAGACTCTGTCCAGCTGGTCAGTCTCTTGGCTCTGGTGCTGCATCTGTGAGATATGGCAGAGTACTCCTTGCCAGGGGCTTGCTGTGGGCTTATAGTTGTCAGCATAAATGCAGCTGAGAGTGGTTTTCCAAACTAGCAGGTGCATGGATGCCCCAGGTTGCCCTTGTTACTGTGAAGCAGCCTGACAGGATGGAGGGAACATGAGCTCTCTGGGCCTCGATCTTCTCCTGCAGATTGGGGTTATAATGGACACTCATATTTTGAGACTGTTATGGGGCTAAATAAGACAAAATACATGAAGCACTCTCAAGCCCCTTCCCTTCTTCCTGCTGGGTGCCCACCTTCCCCTTACCAGATATGAGTGTGCTTCTAAGAGGCCAGCAGGTAGACACAGTTCATTAAACCTCCTAAGACTGTGGCTGTGAAGCTTGATGTCCCTACTTGCCTGCTGTGACCTTGGTTTGCTCATCTCTGTGACGGGGATGCTAAGTGGAAAGCATAGTGACCCATGCTTCACAGGCAACTAAGTGCCCACTGCACACTGGCTTCTGTGGTGGTCATTTCTGGCGGTCATATCTGTCCACTTCAGTCTAAATTAAGTAGGCATCCATTGCTGCCCCTTTGTGCCCCACCCAGACTGTGAGGTTGGGCAGAGGGTGGCAGAATATTTTGTCCTGGTGTGTCCAAGCACATCTTTGCTGTGCTATGCTCAGTGTAAGCCTCAGGCTTTTAAAAAAAATAGCAGCTTTCTTGCTCTCAGCAGACAGAATTTCTACTGTATCAGGGCTAATGATGGGCTGGCATCTGAGTGTCACACATGGTTACCATCTCCAGGGGAGGCAGCAGCCTTGGCAGGGCATCACCCCTGGGTAGAGCAGACATGCACAGGGAGGGCCTTACCCAGCCAGACCAGGTGTGTGAGGTTCTCTAGGCCTTCGATCCTCTCGATGATGTTATTGTCCAGCTGTAGCTTTCTTAGGCTCTCAAACTGCCAGAGGTTGTCTATGCGGAGGATGTCTGAAATAGGCAGAGGAGAGTCCAGCCACGGGTCAGGATTAGAGTTTTGCATCAGCCCAGTAAAGGATTGTGACATAACCATGTAAAGGCCCTTTAACCCCTCAGCTCTGCACAAGTTCCCTGGAGATGTGGGCTGAGCATTTGAGGAACTCCTGTCTTTATTCGCATGCAGGGAGAGTGGAAATCAGGGCCACCACCCACAGCGACAGGAGGACCACAGAGTAAAGGGGTGGTTGGCAAGGTGAGGGTCATCTGGAACTCCCCTTCCAGTAGACATAACTCACGCTGTTTTGCTGTCTCTGGGGCCAAGCTGGAGGCTCCCTAGCAGGAAAATATGCCTTGAGACACAGGACACAGGCAGGAGCCTTCTTTTCTTAGCATGACAAATATAATCAAAGCATATCTTTGCTGGTGGGAGAGTTAATCAACTAGTTCAGCCTTCCTGGAGGGTATTTTGGTAATGTTTGCTGATATTTAATTTTTTGCCCTTTGACCTGCAATTTCTCTACTTTGAATATATCTCCAAAGACATGCTTGTGTATGTATCCAAAGGAATGCCTACAGGCATGTAAGGGGCAGGAATGTAGGGGGAACCCACAAAGTGCATATGCAGGGAAGGATAAATGGTCCAGACATAGAGATGCAGGTTCATAAGTGTCTGGACCTTGTGGCCCCAGGAGACCACACACCCCTGCTACACAGCCAGCTCATTCCTTTGCTAAGGGTAAGCCAGTCTAAGCCAGTCAGTTTGGTTTCTCACTGGCACCTAGGAGAGTTCTGAATAACACATAAATATAAACATAAATACATTCATATTGTATATGTAAAGTTCTAAACTTGTCCACCAGCTTTTCCCAGAAGTCACATACAGCTCTGTTGTTTATATGCCCTTTTTTTCTATATTTATTTTTGCAATGATTTCTAAAACTTATACAATTAGAATATGCTCATTAAAAGAACTGAAATAATACAGAAGTGAAAAGGATTTAAAAATTAATGTTAATAACCACACATTTGGTGAGGTGGTCTGAATAATCATTCAGAAGGGCAGGGCTTGCCTGTGGTGGGGAGAGGTACCTCCTCCTCACTTGGCCAGGGCAGTGTTCTCTGGTTCTCTGACCCAGACCCTAAGGGGCCCACTGCCTTTCCCCTAGAGCTGGACTGCTCTGCTCTGCCTCTCCCAGGTTCTCAGAGCTCCATAGCATGGGTCCTTGCTAGCCAGCTCCCTGTTTGTGGCCAGATTTCCCAGAATGATCCTGGCTCCATCCCCACATGTGCTTCTGGGTTCCAGGTTCTGCTCCAGGCTCTCAGCCACCTCTCAAACCTGGTCTGACTTTTCCACGTGACTTCTCTGACCTTGATCCTAGGCTGAGAGTCCCTCCCCCCCCCCCCCCACCCCGCTTTGTCCTGGCCATGGCCAGTCTCCTGCAGCACTGCTCCCTTGGTAACTCCTGCACACCTGGATGCCCTGTCATGCCTCATGCTGACTCTTTCCTAGGCATCAGCAGTTCATGAGGAAATCACAAAACACAATGACAAACTAGGATGTGTTTGGTAGTTAGTTCTAAATGAGTTACCAGCATGAGAGGACTGACAACAAAGCCAATTTAATTTTCCACAAAGACACTGAATCCACCTCTTTGGCCACCACCTTGGCCTACCCTGTTGTCATCACTTAGGACCACAGCAATAGCTGCCTCACTAGATCCTTGCCTAGGCCCCTAGCCCCCATAGTCTACCCCATCCTGTCCTCCTTCCACTTAGAAGTCTATGGGGGCCCCCACCTCTTTCACTGTAAACCTAAACACCTTCCTTGGGCCCCAAGACTAATACCAGTTGACCCCATGACCTCTCTGACATACTCCACCCTCAGCAGTCCATACATAGGGACAGGGTCAAGCCAGGTCCAGCCTGCCCCCTCTGCCCTGCTTTTCCCTGATGATCTCTGGGACGTTCCCTCCCTCAAGTCTACTCCAGTGTCACTTACTTGGTGGGGCCTCCAGCTCTCCTACAAACACTGCACCCTATCCTAACTCCCCTTTTCTCCTCCTTTTGCCTTTCTTCCTCCACAACACACATTGTCTTTAGCACATAGTACTATTTTCATTCTTCACTTTACTTGTCTCCCCAACTTGAATGTCAAGGTTTTTGTCTTTTTTGCTTACAGTTGAATCCCAGTGCCCAGGCATCTAAGAGTCACTTGCTTGATGTTGGCTGAAGGAACCATAGGTAGGGGAGGAGAAGTAAAAGGAAAGTGATCAGTTGCTAAAGCCCCACCTGTGGCGGCAGACCCTGTACACCTTTACTCCTCTTGGAGCTGAGGGGCTGAGGGGCTGAGGCTCAAGGCCCTCCCTTCTCTGGGTGGCCAGGCCTGGAGGCCATGCTCTGATAGTCCTGTGGGCTTTATTGGGTTGGGGTCCAGGCTATGCTTGCCTCGCCCACTGCAGTCATCCCACTTCATAGATGGGGACACTGAAGAAGTGAGGATCTGCCTGGTCCCGAGCCACGTCTTCCCACAGGGCTTCCCTGCCGCTTGTCCAGCCCTTCTTCAGCCACGTCCCCTGAAGCCGCTCCCCACACTTCCCAATCCTGGCTCCTGACTGAGTCAGACCTCCTTGGTCCTGCCTGCCAGGGACCCCACCCGACACCAACATGGAGTCAGGTGATGAAAACTGCATGGTTTTGGGGTTCACTTAGATTTGGAGCAGAACAATTTTACATTTTCTTCTGTTCTTATTCAGAACCAGGAGTTTTATGGATATTCAAATGGCAACACAAAGGAAGCTTTTAAAACATCTGTTCCACTCCTATCCTTGTAACCCAGCTGGCTCTAATGCCAACTTTGTGTGGAATTCTGGAGCTTGAGGGTGAAACAGAAAAAGCTGGGGCAGATACGCAGGATACGCACTCTGGAAGTCCAGCTGTAGGGACAGGACATCCTTGAAGAGGATGCCCTCCTGCTTGGCCAGCTGCCCGGCCTCCTCCCGGGGGCCCTGCTCAGCCACAGCCAGCTTGAGCATGTCATCATCCATCACTCTCGGTTCCATCGAGTCGTGTAGCTGGTTCATCTTCCCGAAAGGTTTCCCTAGAAAACATCACATTCCTCATTCACTGCCCATTTGTTTCTTTCTTTGAGGACAGAGTCTGGCTGAGATCTCCCCTAAGGAGTCATGGAACATCACAGTGGCCACCAACACTCTGAGTGTTGCCCCACTCCCGGCCCTGAGCCTGCTGCATCTCAGGGTTAGTATAAGGGACACTACTAAAGTTTTGAGATACATAAAAATTAAGAAATGCAAAATCATTTTGATTACTATATTTTCTCAACATAATCACCACGACATTCTACACACTTTTGCATTCTTGTAAACCATTTTTGAAAATACTCTTTCCACTCATTCCTTCAAGGGCTGTAAGCTCACTTTCTTAATAATCCTGATACGTGGCCTTAGAGATGTCCCTCTAAGACTGTCCTGCCTCCTTCCTTGCCCACGGTACACTGTGATGAAATTTGTGCAAATACATGTCCTCTCTTCCTAATCATACGTCCCAGTGCCTTTAATTCTCATGTATCCTTCCCTCTTGCCAAAAGAAGAGACACAGCCTCCATACTCCTCAAACCTCTTCTTTAACTGGGCTTCCATCCTCCAAGAACTCGGCCCTTTTCTTCCACTCTCTCCAATCTTTCCACAATGTTTCCACCTATTTTGGGTAACTGATCCAACCTCCAAAGATAGTACCAGCCCTTAGCCTCTTTCTAGCTTCCCATTCTTCTGAAACAGTTTTCCCTAAGGAACTTGCCATCAACTCACCTTTGGGAAAATTTTAATGAACTGTATCCACAGATGTTATCTGCAAAGTATTGGGGCTTTTTCTCCAAAATGGTGTTATAGTTTGACTCTTTTTTTTTTGTGAAACAGTGTCTTTCTCTGTCACTAGGCTAGAATGCCATGGCATCAGCCTAGCTCACGACAACCTCAAATTCCTAGGTTCAAGCGATCCTCCTGCCTCAGCTGCCCAAGTAGCTGGGATTACAGGTACCACAATCCCTGACTTTTTTTTTTTCATTTTTAGTAGGGGTCTCACTCTTGCTTAGGGTGGTGTTGAACTCCTGAGCTGAAGGGATCCTCCTGCCTTGGCCTCCCAGAGTACTGGGATTACAGGCATGAACACCACACCTGGTTTGTAGATGACTCTTAATTCTGATTTCAAAACTTTAACTGACTTCTCATCCCTCCAAACTGTCATCAAGGCCCAGTACCTTGTTTGATTTTAGTCAAGTTTGTTGTTAGACACAATGTTTCCTAAGTGGGACAGGGCAGGATTTGGATTCTGACTGTGCATCTTTTGGCAATTTGCTTCACCTAAGTCTTGGCTTTCCCATCAGTAAAAAGTGGATAATTCTTCCCTTCTACATTTGCAGAAGATGATGTATTTATTCCACACACATGTACTGAAGAACTAGTATGTGCTGTGAATAAAAAAGATATCTCCTTACCTCTGTTTCAGACATGAACCAAACAATCATACAAATATTTTATTACAAATCATGAGAAGTTTCTAGGGAACTATGAAAGCATAATTACGGACATTCGGCCTGGTTAGAGGAGACAGAGTTGATCTCGGGGATGAGTAGGAAAGAAGGAGGAGGGCACTATCATACATGGGCACCGTGGTGGGAAAGAACAGACATGTTCCACTTTGGCTGAGATGCAAGGTTGGAGAGGTCGGCAAGGTTTTATTTTTATCCTAGGATCCCTGGAAAGCTCCTAGGATTTAATAAGGGCAGTGACATGATCAGATTTTAATTTTAAGAAGCTCACTCTAGGCTGGGTGTGGAGGCTATAATCCTAGCACTTTGGGAGGCCGACGCCCAACGATCACTTGAGCTCAGGAGTTTGAGAACAACCTGAGTAAGAGTGATACCTTGTCTCTACTAAAAATAGAAAAATAAATTAGCTGGGGGTCATGGTGGATGCCTATAGTCCCACCGCCTAGGGAAGGTGAGGCAGGAGGATTGCTAGAGCCTAGGAGTTTGAGATTGCTGTGAGCTACAATAACATTGACTCTACCCAGGATGACAGAACAAGACTCTGTCTAAAACCAACCAACCAACCAACCCACCCCACCTCACTCTAGCTGTAGTACTGAGAAATGCAAGAGTAATGAGATGAGAGATCCCCAGGGTGGTGGTAAGATGCGGGTATAAGAGATCTTTAGGAACTTAATTTATATGTAGGACTAATGATCGCCAGTTTCTAGGTAAGAAAACAGAAGCTAGTTAGAAAAGTTAATTAACATGCAAAGTTTACACACCTAGTATACGGCAGAACCCATTTTCCTAATTGTAACTCAACTTTCCTCAGGCTACTAGGGACTATCATTGTCACAGCTCAATGTTTCTCCAGATGTTCTGGGCCAGGGCCAAGGCCAAAACAGTCCTCCTGATGTGGACTTTATAGGTAATTTACCCCCTAACCTGGGTTCCCATTGACTTGCCTGGAAACAGTGTTGTTGACGAAGACCACAGGTAGGAGGTAGGGGAAGCTGCAGAGTTTTACACAACTGTTAAAGGAGCAACCTCCTCACACAGAAACAGATCCAGAATTTTCCTGGGAAACAACATCCTGAGGTCAGCTGAGTCTGAAAAATATAGTCCCTATTGGCCATGAATTAATAAGAAGTAAATCAATCAGTTACTGAGTGCTTACCGTATACTCAGAGCAAATGCATTATTTAATTATTATACATGTCAGCCCTGGAGGCCATTAAACAAGGGAGTCCAAAGGCCCTTAATTCCCACATAGGGAACCTGAGGCCTCCTGGAGAAGAAGGAGCTTGTTTAAAGTCATACGGTGAGTTACTACCGACAGAGACAGATGGAACCCGAGTATACGGGTTCACAGTCAAAGCACTTTATACGGCACCAAAATGAAATGAGTCAATGACAGTTGAGAGGCTGGATATGATGGCTAAGTTCTGGAAGAAGTTATGAGGGGATCAAAAACACCTTCCGGCCCTGTTCTCTGAGGAGATGCTCCCTTAGCATTTCTTTCTCATCTGAGGTCCAAAAAACCCAGGCCTAAAGTGTCTTAGCTTCTCTGTGCGACTATAAAGTGGCTGACATTTTGCAAAGGAGAAGGGCTGGACCAGACTCCTGAGAGAAAAAGGCAGGCGCTGTCCGCCCCTGCGAGTCCTATGGAGCCTCAGCTCTCACCTTCTCAAGCGCTGGCTACCGGGCTGGTTC
The DNA here is from genome assembly GCA_963574355.1 of Loris lydekkerianus. Lineage (NCBI taxonomy): Eukaryota > Metazoa > Chordata > Mammalia > Primates > Lorisidae > Loris > Loris lydekkerianus. The sequence goes on along the minus strand of CAUYPK010154805.1, from coordinate 10,216 downwards.
CAGGCCGGAAACGCGTCACCGGGTTGCTAGGGAACCAGCGCCGCCGCTGGATTGCTAAGGGGAAGTCAGTAGGCAGACCTCCTGGGTGAAAGTTGACGGATCACGTGACCACGCCTCTGGGCGGGGAAACCCTCTCACCACCAGCAAGCCGTGGGGAAAACAAAGGTTTATCCAATCAGCATTTTCTATGGGAGGGGACTTTCCTAGATCCTTCTGTTCTCCACCTCCCGGTTTAAATGATTGACTCTCCTTTTGTCCAATAATAGTAAGGATCCTCCAGACTGACCAACATATAGATTGAGCCAAATGCGCAGTCTCGCCTTAGGAGGCGGGCTAGAGGAGGTGCCGCTACACCTGACAGGGACTCCGATGACCTAGCTCTCTCCTCGGCCCAATCGGATGCAGCGGGGTGGGTGGGGCTTTGCTGAGGGAAAGGCCAATCTCAGGAGGTCTGTGCAGGTGCTGCCCAATAGAGACGCGACAAGGGGGCGGGTCCAGGGGCCCGGCGCTCTGCGTTCCCGAGGGTGGGGCGAGGGCAAGTGTCAGTCAGGTCTGGAGCGGGACTGGAGACAGCGAAGACCGAGGCGCGAGACAGGGGACTCGGGCTGCTGCGTGTTGTCAGCCCAAGATGGAGTTCCTCCTGGGGAACCCGTTCAGCACCCCAGTGGGGCAGTGCCTTGGTAAGGCTGTGCGTGGGGTGGGCGGCTGGGCCACAGCGGCAGCTGACAGGGCTTGTGAGGACTGTGGGCCTCTGCTGGGCGCCGGTGCCACCTCACGGGCGGGCCAGGCATCCGTGTCATAGGGCCTCTGCCCTGGCATCGGTGCCACTTCACAGTCGTCGGTGCCATCCTGCCAGGAGGAGCCCTTGAGGAGGCCCAACTTGAACTCAGATGCTCTGACCTTACCGACTCATCAGGGACCAGCCCTTCTTGTGTCTCCTTGAGGTGGTGCCAGCTGCTAATCTGCTTACCCCTTGCCTATTGGGAGATGCTACTGCGTGTGCCTTTATTGAACCTGGCGGTTTCACTGCCACTGCCCCCAGGACCCAGTTTTCCCAGACACTTTGCGGGATGTCATCTCTTTCTCCTTCCATTCTTGTCGTTCTTCTTCAGTACCAACAGCCCTCAGACTGAGCATCCTCCCAGAAAATGTCCCCTGCTCCAGTACTTGCTAATTTGAGCTGCAACTCAGCTAGGCTGTAGGGGGAGGAGGGGCTCTTCGAGGGTGATTATCTTGGTAGGGGGATAGCATGCTTGCAGTGCCTCCCAGGAAAGGGAGGCTGTGTTCTTTAATGATAAGAGTTGTGGACTGGGAATCAGGAAACCTGGACTCCAGGAGTGACTTTGCCAGTTACTGTCCCATGACCTTGTGCTTTTTCTGATTTAAAGTTCTCCTATCAGTTAAATGAGGTGTTTGGAAGTGAGATGTAGTAGGTCTCTTCAAATTCTAAAGTTTTGATATTCTCCGTAGTTGTCTCTGTATATTAACTGCTGCAACCCCACCCCCAGTATTAAATTTGTTAAAGCTGAGATCTTCTGGTGGCAGTGTAGAGAGAGTGGGATCCAGCAGTATCTGTTAATTTGAGAAGGGCCTGGGCAACTGGGAGCACCAGAGATGACCAGCATCCTGAATAGGGAAAGCCTGGAGTCTGGGTGAAGGAGCACTGAAGTGGCTCACATAATCTACCTTATGAGATTTCCTTACTAAAAGAGCAACTTGCCTTTTCACCCCAGGCATGCTTATGTCAAGTGATCAGTTAAGAATGCTGATTAGTTTCTTTAAAAACCAGGTTTCTCATGTTTGGTTGAAGGACTGGTAAAATATCTTTTATAAGCAGGGTCCTTTGGTGTCCTTAGAGGCCTGACTGGTTTAGGCAGCAGTGATTTATACCCTGCTTTGCTTGTGAATTTCCAGATTACTATTCAGCCATTAGTGTGGCCTATAAAAATTATTGAGGTCTCTCCTGTTGGCTAACTGGCATTTAGGAGCCTTTTTTTCCCTTCTTGGTATAGTATCTTTTATAAGGGATAATGGGCACTGGGCCCCCAAAGTGTGTTCTTCTGTCTTTGTGACATTTTGTCCCCTGCTGCTCACTCAGGTGTCTGGATTCCTTTCTTCATTATTTCCTTTCCTATTTTCCTTATGTGCTCTTTCACTCTAGCTATGTTCCAAAAATGATTATTGAATTCTTAATTAACAGAGGGAGCTAGAACATTTGGGGTGTGTGTTATTTTCTTTTCTATTCCCTTTGTAATAGGAAGTTCCACACTTAGAAAAATGACAGGGTAGTTGATGAAGGGTAGAAGTCAAAGGAGACTTTAAAATACAAGGGTTGCAGGAACATATAGCAAGAGCATGATGCTTCTGTCAGGAATACCTGAGTTGCTCATTTCTTGGTTGTGTGATTCCAGAACATTGTGTACCTCTTCTGAGCCTTAGTTTGTCTATCTTCTGAGACACACACACTCACAAACACAGATTCATATTCACAGAGTAGTGTGGTTTAAATGAGATGATGTATGTAAAATAGCTTAGTATCTGGAACATAATAGAAACTCAGTAAATTGTATCTGTCAGTGATAATAATATAATAAGTTTAGGGCTGGATTTATATTATGTCTAGGGAGGATTATGAGACAACTGGTCCATCTGTGACCTGTGCAGGAAAAATCTCTTCCAGACCCTAGTATCCACTATTGCTCATAAAAGACACTTGATCCAAAGATGGTGAAGGTTCCCCATTGCCAGGTAGCCAATAACCAAGCAAGGCCTCAGTAAGTTCGGATCAGTTCAGATAAATGATTAAGTGGACAGAATGAGGTTCAGTGTATATAATGTATTGTTTGACAAGGTGTAAAAGTGATTTTGATGACATTTAGTGTTGTTACTATTGGTTGGTGGGCAACAAAGCTAATGATTAAAAACTGTAGTTATAGCTTATACAAAGCAGTTCTACAGCCATTATTTCCTTTTTCTGTGAATAAATGTTATTGTCCTTCCCACCTGAGAGATGAGGAAACTGAGGGTCAAGGGAGTGATGAAATAACTGCTCAGCTGGTAAGAGGGAAGGCCTATCCCTGTCCTCAAGGAGTTTATGATTGCAGGAGAGGAACTAGAGATGCATGAAACAGTGATGAGTAGTGCAGATTTTAAGTGCTGAAAGAGTTTGAAAGCATTCAGAAGAGGCTGGGGTGACAAGAACTCACTTCTGTGGGTTTGGGGGCTGTTCCTGAAGGAGGAATAGGAACTCCATTGACAGAGAAGAGGATTCTTGGGCCTGGGGACAGCTAGATTGGGCAAGGGGGATCGGCACATCTGTGAGCGCCAGTCTGAGAAGAGAAGATGGGCTGTGGGGAGCAGTGGAAGGTAAGGTTTGGGGCATAGGATATAGCCCTGCTCTGAGGGAGGGGGCAGCATTGAAGACCTCATTCTTTAACTAGCTTCAACCGTTAGTCTCTTTGGATCTCATTTTCCCCACTCATAAAGTAACACTCTCAACAGCTGTAGGGGACCCATATATAAATAATTACACTTAATATTTTCTCTACTTCAGTAGGCATTTATGAGTGCCTGTTGGGTGCCAGGCCTGAGTCACACTCTGGGGATACAGATATTATTAATGAGCTGTTCTTAGGGAGACTTCCATAGCAGTAACACACTCACAAAGCTGTCTTGAGTCTGAGTGGCTCCTGAAGTGATAGTACTTGGTCTCAGGCCTGACCTCATGAGCATAGTCTAATCTGGTGCTGTTTAGTTGGGCACTTAGTCTGCCTGTCCCCAGCTATTAGCTAAGACTCTAACACAGTTCTTGCGCACTTCCTGCATCCGTCCTGTCCTGCACTCTGGAAGAGAATTCCTGAGTAGAAAGCCCATGGTTCAGAGAGAGCAAGCCACCCGAGGTGTGAGAGGCTAAGAAATGTGGAGGAAGATAAGGTACTTACTTTTATTTCTTTATGCTTCTCTTCTGTAATAAGTTTCAAAATGTTACTGTCTTGAAATTAGATGTCATACATAGGGTATTCCCGGAATCAGGTCCATGCTGCTCTTTATATATCTTCAGTTATCCTTGTGTTGGCTGCTAAAACCTTTCATAAAATCCTTTTCCAAGAGTAAAGTTTAGATCCCTTTAGATTCAAAGATCAGTGAATAGTTAGTTAATTCCAACCGGCATATTGGGGGTGGAAGCAGCTATTCTCTTCATAGTTTTTTTAAATAAATAGGTAAGAAATCGATATTTTGTTGCATAGTTTTTGTTTGTAGATGGAGTGCTGTTGGAAGTAAACTCCTTTATAATACCCTGTGAATATAGGTGTTTAACGCCACCTGTCTGTACTCAGGATCATTAGTTGTCCCTCAGATTGCTACAGCAGGTGGCAATTTGCAAAGCCCTTTTGCTTCAATCATTTTATGTAATCTTTACAACCTTGTGAGATACACAAGAGACCTGGAAGGAACATGTAATCATTTTTGAAATTATTTTTGAATTATTATTACTTTTATTTAATTGATTTTTTTTTTTTTTTTAAGACAGAATCTCAAGCTGTAGCCCTAGATAGAGTGCGGTGATGTCACAGCTCACAGCAAACTCTTGGGCTTAAGCGATTCTCTTGCCTCAGCCTCCTGAGTAGCTGGGACAAGAGGTGTCTGCCACAATGCCTGGCTATTCTTAAGTTGTAGTTGTCATTGTTGTTTGGCAGACCCGGGCTGGATTCAAACCCACCAGCTCTGGTGTATGTGGCTAGTGCCCTAGCTGCTTGAGCTACAGGCAGCAAGCCTATTATTACTTTTAGAGGGTACGTCTCACTCTGTCACCCAGGCTAGAGTGCAGGGGTCACTACTGCACTGTATGTATAATGATCACTACTCACTATATGTAGAAACCTCGAAATCCTGGGCTCACATAGTCCTCCAACCTCAGCCTCCTGAGTCTGAGTAGTTGGTGCTATAGGCATGTGCCACTGCAACTGGTGGAACTTATGATTATTAAGCACCTACTTTATGTAAAATCTGTATGTGGACTCTCACCTGATCTTTACAACATTTATTATTTGGGTGTTATTGTCCCTGTATCACTTATAAGAAATAAGGTACCTACTGTATGTAAAATCTGTACATGGAATCTCACCTGATGTTTACAACATTTATTATTTGAGTGTTATTGTCCCTGTATCACTATAAGGAATAAGGCTATGAGAAGTTAAGAGATTTGTGCAAGGACAATGCCAGAGTTAGGCCAAGAATCCACTCCTTGATCCAGTGCTCATTCTGGCTTCCGTGTGTATTACATTATGCCGTCAGAGCGCATGATTCAGTGTCATCAGAATCACCTAGAAGACCTGTGAAAACCTTTGTTAATACTTCACACACACACACACCCCCCCCCAGGTTTCTCACTCCATTTGGTCTGGGGTGGGAACTAGACTCTACGTTTCTAACCAGTCCCTGGTGATACTGAGACTGTTGCTTCACTTGGAAAATCATTGCTCTAGACTAGATCAGCGTTTCTCAACCTGTAGGTTTCGACCCCTTTGTAACAATGAAAACACATCCTGCATATCAGATATTTACATTATGATTCATAACAGTAGCAAAATTACAGTTATGAAGTAGCAACGAAAATTTTACGGTTGGGGGTCACTACAACATGAGGAACCATATTAAAGGGTTGCACATTAGGAAGGTTGAGAACCACTGCTCTAGATTAAACATTCTACTTTAATCTTTTCTTTATCTTTCTTCAAACATTAAATGTGGGTTTTCTCGTGGAGAGACTAAAAGTGTGATATTTAAAATTCATTCATTCATTCATTCAGTGACCCTATATTGACTATCTGTATGAAGTTGGACAGTTAAGTTTGAGAACTCATTCTAGAAGAAGTGCTACATATCTCACTGCTCCCCTTGCCCATCTGGTGACCGCAGTGATTGATAATCAGCAATGAGGTATGCAGCATTTTTTCTATAGTGAATTGGTGAACTTAATTGTCTGACCTTACATATACACAAGCTGAGTATTTACTAGTATTTTTAGTTGAGTAAAGAGGCAGGCACAAATATCTAAATCAGATAAGACAGAAAGTGGTTGCAAGATTGGAGAGATAAATGCATTAAGGGAACAGAGGAGGGGAAGGGTTACCTCCAGGAGTAATAATAACAGCTGAGGGTTTTCATTTTTTAAGTTTAGTATCGTATCACTATGTGCCAAATACCGAAGTGGCCCTTTGTGTATCTTACAGTCATTAAATTACTGTTCTTAATGAGATGAGGACACTGAGGCAATGAGAAGATATGGAACCTACCTAAGGTCTCACAACTAGCAGTAAGGGAGCTAGAGCTTGGACCCTGTTACAATGTGCTGCCCTCAGTAAGAGGGCGGTGAGGAGGAGGAAAGGGGAGACTTGGCCATCTCTGAGGAGGTAGTGGCTGCTAAGCAGGGCTTTGGAGAATGGATAGGATTTGGTTCATGTAGAAATGGGAAAGAAGCTCTTCTTCATAAAATCTTTTTCCAGGCTGATATCATTAAGGGTTTTTCCCACACTTTCTTCTCAAATTTTTATCATTTCCTGTCTTAAATTTAAATCTTTTTTCTAGCAAGAGTTAATTTTTAAAAGTGGTCCAGGACTGGACTAAGCAGGTCCAGTTTTTGTCTTTAACACGTGGCTAACCTGTTCTCCCAGCACCATTTATGAAATAGGGATTCTTTTTCCCAGTGTGTGTATGTGTTTGTGTGTGTTTTTTTTTTTTTTTTTTTTTTCCAGGAAGAGTCTCACTTTGTTACTCTTGGTAGAGTACCATGGCATTACAGCTCACAGCAACCTCAAACTCCAGGGCTCAAGTGATCCTCTTGCCTCAGCCTCCTTGAGTAGCTGGGACTGTAGGTGCCCGCCACAGCACCTGGCTATGTTTAGAGATGAGGTCTCGCTCTTGCTCAGGCTGGTCTCGAACTCCTGAGCTCGGGTGATCCATCCACCTCAGCCTCCCAGAGCACTAAGATTACACAGGTGTGACCCGCCGTGCCCGGCCTGCCTACTGCATGCTTTTGTTTAGTTTATCAAAGATCAGATGGCGATATGTGGCTAGTTTCATCTCTAGGTTCTCTGTCATGTTCCATAGATCTGTATCTCTATTTTTGTGCTAAGAAACTGTGGTATAGATATACCATGGACTACTATTCAGCCATAAGAAGAGACTTTACATCTTTTAGACTAACCTGAATGGAGTTGAAGAATATTCTCCTTAGCAAAGTATCACAAGAATGGGAAAGCAAGCATCCAAAGTACTCAATACCAATATGAAATGAATAGATAAACAGCTACATGCCCACACAAGAGAAAAACACAAGTATATTCAAGTAAGTGGAGGGGGAGGGGGGAAGAGAACGGAGAGAAGGGGATTGATAAGCTCTTACCTAATGGGCACAATATAAGGGTATATAGCACACTCCCTGGGTGAGGGGCTCAACTAAAACTTGGACTTTACCTAACAAATGCGAACAATGTAACCTAATCATTTGTACACTTACATCAATTTGAAATAAAAAAAATTGGAAAAGGAGACTTAGAGGGCTCTTTGGCAGAGACGATTTGAGCAAATGCTGAATGTTAAGGGGTAGGTGGGGATGATGGGATTGGTTCTATTTACCTGGCAAAGGGGTGTGGTGCGAGGTGAGACCAGAAAGGTAGGATGAAACCTGACCATGGAAGATTGCTTCATATGTGGGCCAAATACGTTGGACTCTTTTTTTTCTGGAGGCACTGGGGAGCTATGAAAGATCTCAAGGGAGGGATAGGTAGTATGGATATCCTTATGAAGGCATGGAGATTTCTCCTTGGCAGTCACCAAAAGATCATTTTTCTCTCCTAACCATCAAAGCCCTTATTTATGCAGAATCGGGCAGTTTGGGGGGGGGGGGGGGATTCCTACAAGGAACTCAGCAGCTGTGGGTGCCACTTCCTCCAGGGTCGGGGTAAGGGCACTCCCTACAAGCCCCTGTCAGAGACAGAAAGGCTCAACCAGGGCAAGTTGGTGGAGCATCAGATAAAAACCTGGGGTTCTGAGAACATTTGTCTAATTGACTGGGCAGATTATAAAACCCCTGATGTCCAAAGTCACGTGGGGGAGTCAGCCTGCTCCTTGTTCTGCTGTTTATCATGCACTAGGACAGGAGGTGAGACACTTCCAGGGCTTTCTGAAGGAATAACATTGCTTAGAGGTGAGCTGTTTAGGATATTTCAAATTCTCATGTAATTATGCTTTTTAGAAAACAATGTAACCACATAGAAAATATGAAAAATATGGAAAAATACAAAGGAAAAAAATCCCCATAATATGCTTCCTAACAAATTCATTAAGCTGCTTTTGATTTCACATAATAGAATAATTTATATTTCACTCTCTATTTTTCTCATGTCTTGGTGATGTAACATTGTATAACCACTTTAGCATATTTCTGTATAATCTACCTTTATTTATTTATTTTGACTGGGGATATTAGGTGAGAAAGGGGGTATAAATACAGTGCCCAGAGGAGCATCTGTTAAGGATACTAGGGATTGACCTGGCAAATAAATCACCTAGAAATTTAGGCTAACCCAGTATTCTGAAAAGATATAAATATCCTTCAAATTTTTTCTGCTAACCTAGCTTGTTGTGGTTAGAAGAGAAGTCTTTTAAAAACCAGCCTCAGACTTGGTGCTTATTTTCATGTTCCCTCTAATACTTCTGATCTAGATGGTTCTCTTTGGTTTTCTCCTTATAGTCATTAGCCTCTACCTCTTCCTCCAGGCAGCCTTCTGAGACCACCCTGTTTATGTTAATAAATCTCTTATGAACTGAGAGTGCTTAGTATCATTCCTTTGGCTCTTCCCTCACCTATAAAATAGAGTAGAATATTACTTGGCCTCCAGGTTTTCGTGAAGGTTAAATGAGGTGATATGTGTGAAATCCCTAGCACAGTGTCCTGCAGTCAGCTAATATGTTCACACTTAACTGATTCCTTCCCTCCTGCCTGGTTCTATTTCTTATTTTTATTTATCTTGTCCTGTGTGTATTGTTTTGTCTTCAGAGTAAGACTGGAGACTCCTCCAACACTTCCTGTTTCTTGTGTTCTTCACAGCATGTGTTAAACTCTACATGGTTACTCACTTCATTGGTTCCTTTCTGTCACCCTTCGGCTTTAGCATCTTTCTTTTTTTTGTTACTGTTTTTCAAGGCAGGGTCTTGCTCTATTGCCCAGGCTAGAGTGCAGTGGCGTCATCACAACTCACTGCAGATTCGAATTCCTAGGCTCAAGTAGCTTGGACCATGGGCATGTGCTACCATGTCTAGCTAATGTTTTTCTTTATTTTTATAGAGATAAGGTCTTGCTATTGCTTAGGCTTGTCTCAGACTCCTGGGCCCAAGTGATCCTTCTGGCTGAGCCCCCCAAAGTGCTAGGATTATTGACAGTGCTAAAATTATTAGCCATCATTCACTGGACCTTTACCGTAGCCAGACACCTTGCTTAAGTACTGTGTACACTTCATCTCATTTAAATGTTTTTTGTTTTTTTTTTTCTCTGATAACACTATTAAGTGAGTGGTATTATCTCTACTTTACAGATAAAGAAATGGAGACTTAGAGGGTTTCGGAAACTTGCCCAACGTTTCCTGGCTAATGTAGGCTGAGCCGTTTTTTTTTTTTTTTCCATTTCTTTATTTTTATTGCTGGGGATTCATTGAGGGTACAATAAACCAGATTACATTGATTGCATTTTTTAGGTAAAGTCCCTCTTACAATCGTGTCTTGTGCCCAAAAGGTGTGGTACACACCAAAGCCCCACTCCCCTCCCTCCTTCCCTCTCTTTGCTCTTCCTTTCTGATTTCATTTCTTTCTTTTTCTTTTTTTAAGCAGGAACTCAACTTTATTGCGTCAAGAAGCCGCTTATATAGAGCGTGGGGAAGGCGCGGGGAAAGAAGGCTGGGGATGAAGTGAATGACAGGGTTGGGCCAATGGCATGGTACCACGTTGGCTGTATCTAGGTAGAGGCAGTTTCAGGCTGGACCTTGCTGAGACATTGCTACGCAGAAGTAGTTCGATGGATCTATTTCTAGTCAGGCTCGGGAAGTTGCACTAGGCCTCAGGCACATGGCAGGGCCCAACAATTCCCTCTTTTGTTTTTTGTATGGCGGAAAAACATAGCCCCTGTCTTAGGTTGCCTGCTCTTGCAGTTTCAGTC
>CAUYPK010154800.1:0-31776 GCA_963574355.1 Loris lydekkerianus | reverse complement strand
TACATACAGTAACTAAGAAAATGCCATGAAGGCTACGTTGAACAGTTTGATGAGAATATTTTAGATTGTATATGAATCCTGCACATTGTACCCCTTGATTGCACTAATGTACACAGCTATGATTTAACAATAAAAATAAATAAATAAATAAATAAATAAATAAATAAATAAATAAATAAATAAAAAATATGCTTGCTTTTATATATGAAAGCTGTATATTTCCGAGAAAAATGCAGAAATATCCCTTTATATGGATGCAAAGTCTCTTGGGGTTGGCCATTTTGTTCACCTGTCGATGAGATTTTAACAAGTAATTATTTTGCTTTGTGAGTTTTGAACAGAATGGTGACTGCAGCTTTAGATAAAAATGTATCACACGGATTTTCTTGATAACAACAGATAAAGCTGGGTCCCTTAAAACCAAGACTGGTTTGTACGCAACTTGCATATTCTCATAGCAAAATGGTTTTTCGGCTCAGTGCCTGTAGCTCAGTGGTTAGGGTGTCAGCCACATACACCAGGGCTGGCAGGTTTGAACCCAGCCCAGGCCTGCTAAACAACAATGACAACTACAACAAAAAAGTAGCCAGGCCTTGTGGCGGAAGCCTGTAGTCCCAGCTACAAGGGAGGCTGAGGCAAGAGAATCACTTAAGCCTAAGAGTTTGAAGTTGCTGTGAGCTGTGACACCAAGGCATTCTACTGAGGGTAACATAGTAAGACTCTCAAAAAAAAAAAAAAAATGGCTTTTCATACATGTACATTTCACACAGCAACTTTTTTTTTAACTTCTTAAAATGTCTTGATAGTATCATTACTCTTCTAACTGCTCATTGAGGCACACTGGGACAGAAATTATTGCATCAAACTCAAAGATGAAGTGATTTGCCTATAGCTAGGCTGGATCAACCAAGGCAGGGCTAGAGAACCAACTAAGGGCTATTTATTTTTCTAGCACCAGCTCCATAATTCAAGGGGATTCAACTAGAAATGCAAAATGAACAGTGCAGCTAAGGTGTCCAGTCTCAGGATATTGTGGTTCTCTGGCACTGCTGAGCAACTGTGACTCTTCCAGGTCAGGCTCATCTGCATGTAACCACCTTCTGGCTAGGCACCTGCAGACAGGCATTGTGCAATATAAACTACTTTAAAAGATGCTGTGGCTTTGGTGTGTGTAGCCAAAGGAAACTTCTCTTTCTAGAATGCTGACAGGACTGGCAACCAGACTGGGCCAAGTTAAATGTTTTTTGGGACCATTCAATTATGCTACCCTCTGAGTAGACATAGTCTTTTAAAAAATTAGAAAAGCAAGAAAAGAAAAAGAAAAATCTTCATGCTTCCATGTGTGATAATTTGATGACATTTTACTTAGGAAAAAAATCATTAACACTACTTAGAGATGTCCCTCAAATGATTTTCTAAAGTATAAGTACTCTTATGAAAAACTATTTCCCTAACAGAGTTAACTGCTTCCTCAGGTTTTCATGACAAGCCTGGATATACACCATTGGGTTGCTAAACAAAGCCAGAGGATGTCATTTAGTACACACTCATTACGTTAGTTACTCAGAGATTTCAAATGACCCCATTAAGCCGTGGTGCCATGCTATGGTGCCTGTATCCAGGAAGCAGACGGTTTGGCCACAGGCCCTTCGGGTACAAGCTGGAAATCTTATTAACGAAGATCCGTAAGTACACAAATGCATCTCTTCTCAGTCCTGATTTAACTCTTTGACAACAAGCCTAGAAAACAAGCTCTAGGTATACATGGTTTAGATCATCTCTACCCTTCTGTCCCTGGGATCAACGGCCGAAGACGGCAGGTGATGACTGACAGTGCCCTGAATTCCAGGTTTTCCAGGAGGGCTGTATTCACTGGAGCCTTTTCAGCAGTGCCTGAGCACGGCTGAGGGATATACTAAACTCTGTATTCACATAGGCAGTCTTTAGATCAGGGTTCTCAACCAGGGTGATTTTATCCCTGAGGGACAAATGGCAATGTCTGGAGACATTTTTGGTTGCTGGGGGAGGGGAGAGCATCCTGCTGCGCGTCCACAATGAGCGAGTGCTGTCCAACACTAAGGCCAAGGGCATTCAGACCAAGGAACCTGCTTTAGATGAAAACTGATAAGCATGTTGTAATTCCAAGTGCTGTTGTGACTCACTATGAATTTCCTCAGGACTCGTGACACAACACAATCTCAGGAAGGGTTACTGGTATTTGCTGTGCCTGTGTCTTCTCACCAAAAATCCTCCTGGGAGGCAACCTGCAGGCAGCAGAGTGGAGGACCTCATGGCCCCATGCATGCCTTTCCCGCTTCATGCAGGCTGCCTCTTCCTCCCTGTGGCATACACACCCCCGGCCTGCAGTGCCCATCCAGGGCCAGCCACCCTGAAAATCACAGGCTGAACTCAGGACTTGGGCTCCGGAGCTTGTGCTGCAGCTTGGCCTCTCGCTGGCTTAGGAGCTTGGGCACAGAAGAATGTCAGGACTCCCTTTCTTTGTCTTTAAGATGAGGAGCACGATAGCACGCAGCTTCTAAGCTTTGGTAAGAATTTATGCCAAGTAAAAAAACCTATGAAAGTCAGATTTGGTGCTGTGTTGCTGTTCTCATATCCATCAGCATCACAGCCTCAAACAAGTCAAACACAGAAACAGAATAATTTAGTTCATTCTAAGATTTAACTAAATTACTATCTCTAAAACTTTCCCCACCTGGGAAGAGTTACATTTCAGGAAAGAACAAAGGCAAAACCAAAAGGAATTAACTCTCTCCTGAAGGACTTTCAAGTTCTTCTGACAAGGAGGAATAATATTTTTAAAGGGGGAAGTTGTCCTTTCTATCATTTAATCAAACAGGCTTTGGCTGTCTTTGAAGCCTATCTCTGTAGGAATTCAAAGCCTTGGCAATCTTGAAAGGACCTTGTTATGTAAATAGGATGGCCCAAGGGTGCTGCCTGGGCCTACCACTCTGCTTCTCCTAGATGAAAGACACTACACTTGGTTTGCAAAGGACAGGCCACTTCTCCTCCTTTTGTCTTCAGGGGCAACCACCCCATCTCCCCACCCACAGCTCCTCAGTGTCTCTCTTTGTACCTACATGCTATCCCCTGCTCACTCCCCTACGCCCCAGACTCATCTGCATGTACCCTCACTCCCTGGCTGCCCACCTGGACATGCTACCCGCTGCTGCCTGGCCTAACTCCAGAACTCGGGGCACAACTTCCTCTCCACCCAGGAAGGAAATGATTTCCCTTATTACATCTGTTTCTGGAACAGGATATACGTGTTTATCAGAGTAGAGCTGCTTGGGGCTTGTTTGGGTTCCTATGGCTACCTTATAAAAGTAACAAAAACTTGGTGGCTTAACAAATAGAAATTTATTTGCTCATAGTTCTAGAAACTAAAAGTCTAAAATCAGGTGCAAGCAGTCCTTCTGAATACTCTAGGGGAAGATCCTTGCCTCTTCCTAGCCACATCATCCTAATTTCTGCCTCCATCGTCACATGGTGCCCTGTTCTGTATGCCCTCTGTCTTCAAATGGCATTCTCCTGTGTCCAAACTTCCCTCTTTTTTAAAGAACACCAGTCACTGAGAGTGGGGCCCACCCAAGTCTAATATGAACTCATCTAACTTGATTACAGTTATAAGATCCTATTTCCAAATAAAATCATATCCTACATGGGCATGAATTTGGAGGGTATGATATTCAATGTTGTACAGACCTTTAGGAACAGTTTTCCAGGGGTCAGTCCCTTCTTTCCAAAGCACAAAGGTACACCTGGTATCTGAGTTCAGACTCTGCTGTGCACTGTGTACCCATCTCTCTCCCACCCTCAGGGCTGTATGTGAGTCAGGCCCGGGTCCTTTGTCCACTTTGGTCTTTTCTATCAAAGATTTACTCTTTCTGGAGTCAGGCTCTACTGGCCCCCTGGACCTCAAATCCCTCAAATAAGATTACATACGAATGGACCCTAATTGTGGAGAGGCTTTAAAGGAACCTGAGGCTCCCTGACAAGAGGAGGATGGGCTGAGTGTCACTCAATGCCATAAAGTAGTGTCCCAGACCCCACTCTGACCCAGTGAGCCTAGCTTCTATCACCCTTCTACGGGGAAGCCCTGGACTGGGGCACTGGCTCTACTCACTTTTTTCTACTACTACTCTAAAAAAGTTAGATCTAACCAGCTACAAATGCACCAACCCACGGTGAAAGGAAAGTGTGGGCCAGTGGAAGGACATAAACTCTGGCATAGCAGGTGAACCACAGCTCCAGTGGGGCTCTCTGGCAGCCATGTGGTCACAGCAGCTTCACCCAATCTCTCTACTTCTGACAGTCAAAACAACAAGTGGCAAAGAATTGGGTGGCTTAGGTTCTCCAGAAAATGCGACACATTTCTACGTGACCTAATAAGCACCAAGAGAGAAGTCCCTTCATGGAAGTAAGCACGTACTGAAAACCCTACTTCTGAAAGTGTTTTGTTAAACATATTTAGTTTGAAATGGCATGAAAGATTGACCCCGGCAGGCTCCTCACAAGGTTTTAACAGTCATTTTGAGATGGTAAAGTGTGGTCAGAGGGAGGTCAGTACATGAATCAGAGAGTAAGAACCTCTAAACTTCTTGGGAAAAATGAGGCTTCCTCCCACCCCCACAAAAGTTAAGGAAAATGTAAGAATTATTAACATTATTCAGAGTCTGACTGAGGACACAGCAGATCTCCTAAAATCAGGACACAGTCATGCTTTACACGTGAAATGTGTTATAAACTACACACGATGCTTGACAGAGCTCCTCTTACCTCAATTCCCTCTTTGTTTAAGGCATATTCATCGAAATTCAGAATGGCTATCTTAATCGTCCTTGGAGGGGGCAGCACAGTCAGACCAATATTGATCGCGTTGCTCCTCTTGGAATCCAGAACAATGATCTCTTGCCTTTTTCCATCTGCAGCAGTTTTCTTGGTGATAAAACAAGGAAAATTCAAGATTAATTGAATCATCTTGGGTCCTTTCTGTGTTTCATTTTTTTAAAGAAAACTCACTGCTCATTTAGAGATGAAAACAAGCTCAGAGGAGGACTGGCTACTGCTCAGCACAGAAGGCGAGCAGGGATTCACTCTGAGAAACCGCCAAGGCTGGGTCAGCAATGGAACTTCAGAGTCAGACACTTACCGAATAAGATTGATTTTCCTTCAATTGGGAAAAATGTGACGTTTTGAAGGAAAAAACCCAAAAAACAAAAAGCAGTTTTTTTCCATACGAGCAATGAAAACAAAACCAGATCTTTCATAGTTCCTTTCGAGGTGTCAGAATGTGTCTTGGTTGGCTTTAGTACATATGGTGTGTGCCAGAAGTTGGTACATTTGCCAAGAAAACAGGACTGACACAGGGCCCTCTCCATCTCTGGCTGTATCATCTCAGAGCCCCAACTCACCATTTGAATATTCCATTCCCTTCATACCAGGAAACCTCCACCTGGCCTTCTACATTTAGACATCAGGTGGAAGGAGAGGAGTCTTCTGAGGAACTGGTAGACATGAATAAGGGACAAATGGGCATAGAGGCTGAGGGAAAAGGACAGGGGACAAGAGGTGCCCTGGGCTTCCCACAGCTTTTCAGCCCCTCTGGCTGGCCCCAGGTGAACACATGACTGGAACTCAATTCACATGTTGAAGTCCTAACCCCTGATGTAATGGTGTTGGAGGGCGGGTTCCTCCTGATGGAGTTGGTATCATTATAAGAGATCAGAGAACTAACTCTCTCCCTCTACCACCTGAGGATGGAGCAAGAAGGTGGCTGCCTGCAAATCAAGAAGAAAGCCCTCACCAGGAACCAAATTGGCCAGTACTTTGATCTTAAGATATCCCAGCCCCTAGAACTGCAAAAAATAAATTTCTATCATTTAAATCACAGGTCCATTGTGCTCTATTATGGCAGCTCTATAAAACTAACAGTGTGTGAAGCACCCAGCCAACCCTTGTCATGGCCCAGAGCTATGACAAGATCCCAGCTTTCCTCTTTAGCAGTCAGGAAGTTAAGGGAGGGAGAAAGAGACCTGGCTCCAAAAGCTCCTTGCTCTTCCCATGAGCCAAACACATCTGTGAGGATGACTATTGTGACTCATGCTGTTTAGAGTGACACAGACAGTAAGGTAGAGTGGCAATCCAGAAAGAAAAAGACATGTGCAGCACAGTGATGGGATGTGCTCAGTGGTGGGGCTCCAACAGTGGAGTAACTGCAACTCGGTGGTGGAGGGTGTCAGGATCTGGAAGAGCTGACCCTTGATCTTGGGCCTAAGGAATGTCTAGGCTCTAGAAAAGGTAAGGAGATAAGGAGTAGCTTTGTCTAAGTTGTTGGGAACTACCATGGATGAGGCTGGAGGTTTGATAGGGCTGTATCACCCTCGCCTCTGAAGAGGGAAATCTGGCGGGCCTGGGAGCAGCTGAGCCATTTGGAGATGCTGACTTGCTACAACATGGAGATGGGGAGGTGATGAGGAGAACCTGAGGAGAACAGGGTTTAAGGCCAACTTAAGTTGTCCTGGACCCTTCCAGACTTAATTGCTAAAATTCTACTTTAGATCCCTAAATGTGTTTTAGGACATAAACTCAAATTTGTCTTATGGAGAACACAACCAAGAAAGCATCTCGGCTGTTTTGGAACCTGCTGGCCAGGAAGGACAATTCCTATGGGTCACTGGAGTTGACCAGTGGGGTCCCAGGGACATGGGGCATAGATGCATCCCACTCTGCAGGGCTAGCTTTCTCTTCTATATAGTTAACCAAATAAACTTGTTAGGAGCCTCTGGAAATTCTCAATGTAGCTTTTAAATCTAATTGTAAGTATTATGTTGTGTGTGCAATGCTAAGAAGGAATAAGAAAGGTTTGATGCAATGCTGAATACAGGCAATGAAGAGAGATGATGTAATTAGCAATGACTATGTTGGGGTGCTGGGCGCCTGCTTCCCAGTATTGCTGGGCACCTATCCCAAATCCATTCCTTCTCCTCTGCTCACCAACAGGACCCAATGTTTTTTGGTTGGTAATGTACCAGTTAAATCAGTTACCTCCCTGGACCCTCTGCAACTAAATGTGGCCCTGTGACTTGGTTCTTGCTTTTGTTTTCCTGATTAAGGAGTGATAAACCCAGCTGGCCATGCTTTGGGCCCCTCCTCCTTCTTCCTGCCTAGAATGTAGATGTGATACTGGAGTATAAGGGATGAAGCTAGGTAGGATGGCAGCAGGGATTCAGCGGAATCATTAATCTTTAACTCCCCTATTCACACAGTCTCTGTCACTAGAAGATCCTAGAGATGGCCCAGCGGACCCAGCTAGCTCAAATGGAGCCTTTGTGCAAATGAGAAAAAAGTATTCTCCCACCTCCTCAGGGAAATACAGCCCCACAGCCAACAGCTGCCCACAGCAAACAGCTTGGGAGAGAAGCACCATTTGGATTTTAGCCTTGGTAGCCAATGTCCATGTTGTAGCAAACCACTGTACAGACCTATGTAGTAGCTCTGCAGCTGACATGTGCTTAACTCCATTCTCAGTAGAGCTCAACCTAACCTACACCAATGCACACACCCACACACCCCCTATAAGTCAGGCAGAAGTAAGCCATTGGGCATCCTGAGATTCATGGAGAGAGATGTCCCACAGAGGATTCTGCACATTTGCAGAACATGTCCACCCACATCATGAAGGAAAGAGTCAGAATTAAAGTAATAGCTAAAAGTGAATTATCCCATCTCTGGTTTTTGGCAAAAAGGTGTTTTAAGTGCTATTCTTCATAATTAAAACAAACCTCCATATGATTCTGCTGAACTCTCAAGTGTCTTCTGGTTAGTTCTGCACAAGACGGAGTTGGGTAGGAGGTGCTGTCTGAATCTTTTCTTTCCTCCCATAGCCACCTAGAGCCACACAAGCAAGAGCCAGCCAAACCTCCCTATTCCCAAGAGTACACATCTGGGCCTAAGGATTAGCATTCATTAGTTCTGACCCATTTCAGTTGTTCTTCTGGGCCAAAGCCCTGGATCAGCTGCAGGGAACTTCAGTAGGTCCTCCAAATTATCGTATGACAGAGTTGCTATCGTCCATCCTCTTTCCCAAAGCCTCTCATGCCAATTGTTCCTCCACTCTCACCTCCTCCACTGGGCTTAACCTCCCAGCACCTGGAGCAGCCTGCCCTGGCCTCCTATGTCCAGACCTTTCTCTCCCCAACCCATCTATCCTACTTTTGCTAAAAGTCTTCTGCAGAAACTTTTCCTTATTGCTTTTCTCTGATCAGAAGGCCATAGAGATTGTACATGGTTTGAAATGTGAAAATTAGGAAACTGGTCAATGACTGGAAGGGGACACAAGGCAGAGGTCCTTTTGGAGGTTTGACAGGTAAATGTCTCTCTAACAGCATCTAGAAGAGGGTGAGATGTGACAGGGAAGAGGGGGATGGGGACAGGAAGAGGAGAGGAGGTCACAACTTCTAGCAGGAAATCAGAAAGTTGTTTTGAATTTGATAGGGGACCAGATTCTTCCCTCCAAAAAATACACAACTAAGAAAACAAAACCCAAGACCTCTTTAAGTATCTTCTACCTGAAGAAAATGACAACATTTTCTCAAGAGTAATAAAAGAAGACTTGAATATGAGAAACATCATATTCTTGCATGGAAAGTTTCAATATTATGTTAGTTATTTTTCATCTAATAGATCTATTTAAAGTAATCCTTTCAAAATTCTGGTAAGATATTAGAAGTAGAAAAAATTTTAAAGTTAATATAAAAAAATGTACAAAAATATTCTTAAAAAGTAGAGTTTTATATATCATCTACCCAATCAGCTATAACCTGCATAGCTCAGGCTATGAATAGCTAGAATGAAAGAAAGGAAAAGAATAATAGCAAAGAAAAAGCTCTTATACAATGGGCCAGGCACTCCAAAGATACCAAGATTAGTCACCCAGAATCTAGCAAAAAAGATCAATTTCTAATATGGAACCTCTAATGAAGGGCTAATATCCAGAATCACCAACAATCTCATTAAAAAGTGTGTAGAAGACATGAGTTTGTCAAAAGAAAATAAGCAAACCCTCAACAAATCCCCAACAATAAAAACGAACAAACAAACAAAAAACACAAATGGCCAGCAAACACATGAAAAAAATGCTCAAACAATTCATCATCAGGGAAATTCAAATTAAACCCACAATGAGATACCACCTTACCCCTGTTAGAATGGTTTTTATTTAAAAGTCCAAAAACAATAGATGTTCATGTGGATTTGGAGAGAAAGGAACGCTTACACGCTGTTAGTGGAACTGCAAATTAGTACAACCTCTATAGAAGACAGTATAAAGATACCCAAAGGCACTAAAATTAAACCTACCATTTGATCCAGCAATCTCACTACTGTACTGGGTATCTACTGAAGGCAAATAAGTCATTTTACCCAAAAGACACCTGCCCTTGAATGTTTACTACAGCACAATTAACAATTGCGAAGATGCAGAATCAACCCAAGTGCCCATCGGTTCATGAGTGAATTAACAAGATGTGCTATACATATACCACGGAGTACTACTTAGCCGTAAAAAGGATGAATTACTGGCTTTTGCAGCAATTTGGATAGAACTGGAGACTATTACCCTAAGCGTAGTATCTCAAGATTAGGGGGGAAAAAGACACCATTATGTATTTCCTAATAAACTAAAACTAACCAGGGAACTGACATATACACAACAGGAACTGAGAATTAAGAGTCACTGGAAATTAAGTGGGGAGGTGTGGAGAGGAGAAGAGGGATAAAAACCTGCCAACAGGTACAATGAACACTATCCAGGTGACAGGCACACGTATAGCCCTGACTCAAGCATTACAAAAGCTGTCCACGTACCAAAGACAGACATATTTGTATCTCCATAATATTCTGAAATTTTAAAAAAGTAACTTCAAGTTGAACAAACCAATATGGTGAGTGAACACCATGACAGACTGGTTTGACTGTCACCTTCCCTCTTAGAGCAAAGGCCAGGAGGAGGCAGGAATTCGGGCTTGTGTGGGAGTGGCCAAGGGCCAGCATGGCAGGATACACCACACTAAGGAGGCCCCCTGGCTGCCTGGGGGCCGTGTCCATCTGCTGGTTGGAATCTCAAATGCAGTTGTGATGGCCCATGACACCAAACCCTGTCCTCCTCAGTCTCTTTCTGACAGGCTGTGTCTTTTCCCGTATTTATTGTCTCTCTTAGATATATATTCCATTTCCTTAAACAGACATATTCTAGGTGCCTGCTAGGCACCTTGTCCTCAGGTGGGACTATTTCCATGGACACTAACAAAATGTGCACACCTGCGGTGGGCTCTAGAGCAAGAAAATTAGTGTCTCTGCCTTAGTTCTTTGATAAAAGATCCATCAGCCAAACCTCTGTCCTCTTCCTCAGCAAGTTTCAAGACGTGTCAAGGAGGAAGGAATGCTGGAAGAACAAGTCTGTGGGCTTGGGTTCCAGGTACAGGGTGCTAGAGTAGGGACTGGCTGGATGTGAATACAGGAGTAACCACCTCTGAGGGGGTCAACAAATGGTAGCCGGTGGCTGCATGGGGGAACCATTGCAGGGCTATATTCTGGACATGCCACTTTCCCAAATACGTCCAGGAGTGGTCAAGGGAAAAAAAGAAACTTGATTCCTGATTCCAGAAAGCATAGCAAAGCTGAGCTCTTGTAGCAGAGCTCCTCCTCTGAAGCTCCAACTACAGCGAACCTCCATCATGCCCAGAGTAGCCCTTCCCCACCAGAGGAAATATCTCTCAGAGAAATGCCTCAGCCCTGAATGCCATGTAGGGCTTTTGTTTTTGATTTGGCCAAGAACACTGCAGGAAGAGGGGGCAGGGGCATGAACAGCCAAGTTGGATGAGAGACAGACGTTACGCTCTGCGGAAAGAGACACTGTCCAGGCAGGCAGGGGACTCTCAGAGAGAAGGGGCAGGAAGGAGGTCATTAAGGTAATTTACCTTTCTCTCCAGTGCTCCAAGAGGGCCAAGGTTCAGCTTCCAGGAAGAGAGATGTGAGTCCCTGTGGGAAGAGGCTTCGCATAGATCGCACTCAAGGCCAAAACAATTACAGGATTCTGAGAAGAATGGAGGAGGTAGCCAACTCTGGTAGCAACTGCCAAGACTTCTGGAAAGGACTGTGACTGTTCCCTGCAGCCGGGAGTCACCTGGTGGTCGGCCACCTGGGTCAGGGTCTGCCCTCTAGAACCAGCAACTCCATGAGGTAGGCCCCTGCAAATTCAGCCACTCCAAGGGGCAAAATGCACATCAGATAATAGGAATATTTCCCAAAACTAAGCCAGATACTTAGGTTCAGGTGAAAGTAAGCAGTGCAGAACCTCAAGTCTGTCCAGGTGGACCCTCAGTGCAGCATCAATTTCTGATGCAGAGATGGAGGGCGAAGTACTCACAGGGAGGAGACCCACAAAGTTGGGTTTTGGGTAGAAAAAATTATTGCCTCCAGGTGCAAGAGTCTGCAAGTAAAGACTCAAACTTCCTTCCGATGGTTACTGGGAGAGGGTCACAACCACACAAGGGTGGTCACCACTCGATAATGGTTAACATCTTGGGAAAAGGGAAAGACCTGAATTCTCTCTCAATGTCATTCAGTTTTATAAGAGAATGGTGAGGATTCAGGCAGCAGAGAGGAAAATCTATACAGTTAATAGTCATTGAGTTTACAGCATCCTGCAATTCCACACGCAGGATCACCCTGTTGCACTTTTAAAAAGTAATTTACTATAATGCTCATAGAAACAGAGAATATGTAAAAAGTGAACATTCAACACACAGAACTTGTCACCAGTAGATGCTGTGATTGAAAATAGAAACTGGACTAAGGACATGATTTGTGGAGAGAACTCCCTGAGGATTGGAGAATACCACCCAGTTCAAGAGCACTTCCATGAAAGGCGAGTCATTCCTCTGCCCTCCCTGCTCACTGCCAAAAGAGTGACACCACAGGATATTTTCAAAAACTGTCTGTTGAGAAAGTGACAGTTAACCAGGACACAATGATACTCATGTCACAAAGATGTGGAATTTCACAAAGATGTGGAATTTCAGTTTTCTGGTGGAAACTTAAAACAAGGGCTATGGGGGGAGCAACAAACAAACACAAAAATAGTCTAAACAAAAGTTGAAAATTCTTGCCAGAATAGATTTGCCTTATTCTTAAGGAAAAAGTATTCATTTCCTATATTTGCCCCTTTGAGTCATCTTATAGCAGAGTCCAACTGTTTAAAGCAACTTCCTGTGTTAATTTAGTTTATCTATTACCTTAATTTGGAAAGGAAAGGAATGTTCTTAATAATTTCACAACAACAGGCAAATGCAAGACTGTCCTGGGCATACAAGGATAAATGATCATCTTACTTACGTCTCACGTCTCAAAGTTGTGTTTGGAATTCCTAGGTAGAATTCAGGTTTCTGAGGGTAATGTTAAATAATTTCTTCCCTAATTCAGGGAAGAAATTATTTAACAGATTAGGCAGATGTTTATCTCTTCTTGGAGAAAAGAAAACTGACCAGGGGCATCAGCATGCAGAATGGTGGTGGGGGAACACGGTGTTCCTCTGGTGCCACAATTTTTCACTTGAAATCAGTGGTTCATACATGACATTGGTTGTGCTTTAGAGTCCTTGAGGGGCTTTTAAAAAATCACCCAGGCCAAGGCCCACCTCCTGACCAATTATATCATCCTCTTCAAATTTTCTTTAAAAGTTGCTGTGAGTAGTAATTTAGAAACTTCAAGGTAATCAAAGTTAAACAAATTTCTCCAAATCCATTCCAGAGTTTCAACCACATAAAAAACAAAACAAACAAAAAAACTAATGAACCCAGGAGAATAGGACAGCCTCAGCTCCATAAAGGAGGAACTGAGACCCAGTGGTCTGGCTGTAACTTGGGAACTTGCTCCTATCAGAGTAGGAGGACTTTTGCTGCCCCTGATTAGGTAAAGGTTGGAACGGCACTTCCTGGCATTTCTAAGGATGTCGTCAAGCTCATGGGGCATCCTTCTCTTGGGCCCTGCACTATCTCCTGTGAGATTCACTATATCTTAGACCAGCAGTAGAAACATTATGTGATGTAATTTAGCACAGGACTTCTGTGCTTCTCCATAGAGCATAATAAAAATTATCCTATGAGAAAACTACATACTGTGTGATGAGAGAGCAAAGTAGATCCAGTTTCAGAAACTACTGGGGGTGCCAAAAAATGTATTCACATTTTAAGCAATGTTATCTGTGTTACTTTTCAAAGTTGAATTGAATTATAGTAGCAACAGGTAGTACGATGTTTGCAGCACCTCTTGTAATTGCATAAGTCAAATGTGACTTGCATTCATCTTTTATTGCTGGTAAACACTGAGTATTACAATTTTAATACAGTTTTTTTCCTTTCTTAAAATATGTATTCTTTTTTTCTTTGCACCCTTTGTATTTTGAAAGAAAACCCCAAAGCAGATCTTTTTGGTCTTATTTTCATTATTTGGTCACCCAAATCTTGGATCTGGCTCATGAATATTTGTTTTGGGGTGACTTAGTCACAGCCATGCTTTGTAACTCTGGTCTGTTGAACAGTTTTCTGGTGGAAACTAAAACAAATTCTCTTTGTTTTGTGCTGACTTGTAAAGTCTATTTCATTTTATTTTTTTGAGCTCTATTGTAGTCAATTAAAAGAATTTCTATGAGCCAGAATTCAGAAGTAGCTGTTTACACTGCATTTTATGAAAATGGCACTTGAGGATTAGAAACAGAAGTGAAACCAGTTATATTTGCATTGGTAACACATACAAAATGCATTCAACTGTCCAATGTGATGTTTTAATCCTTATTTACATTCTTACCTTTTATAACATTTTGTAAAATTAGCTCCTGTTCACATTTCCTATCCCAAAACACAAAGGTAGGAAACCTTGGGTCTTGTAAAACATTCTAAAAGCAGTTTAGTAAACTTTCCAATATATTATCTTTCTCTAATGCTCCCACTTTATAAAAACTAGGCAAATGTTTTTCCATTAGCTAGGCAATAAAGTGTTCTAAGAAGTCATTTAAGTACTTTAGGCAAGAATGGAATTTAGGTACAAATATCTTTGTTCACCCCATGATCGCATTAATGTACACAGCTATGATCTAATACTAATTTAAAAAAAAGAGAGAGAGAGAGAATGGAATTTAGGCTCCTGGGGAGCAGAGACTGGGCTCTGATCTCCAAACAGGTGACAGTGGGATCAAGAGAAGGATAGCGGTACATGAGTCAATCAATGGGGGTCTTCTCAGGTCAACTTTTAATCTTGCCATTTCTTTTGTAAAAATGAAGTTAGAAGTGCCTTTCTACCACATCCTATTTTATTCCTCCCACCCAAAGCTAAAGGGCAGCCTTTCCTCCCAGCAACCTCCAAGGGTAATGAGCGACCTCAAGAAGCCTAGAGGCACAGCCAGCTTGAGGGGCACATGCAGGAAGCTGGTGGAAGAGGAGACTGGACAAAGTAGGTCAGTGGGTTAGAGGGCAGTGTCAGCGTGTCAGGGTGTGGGTAGCTCCTGGCAACTGCAAACTGCTGGCCTTCTCCTACAAGCCAGGCTGACTGTAGGAATTAGAAATGGCATGTGGATTGCTACTCACACCTGCTACCATCCTGGGAACCAAGGATACAGGCACACCAAGAGCAGGAGTCTAGACATCCCTTTCCTAGGTGCTATTTTCCAGAGAGGACAAAAGCTGAGTCTACTTTCAATGGAAGGACAGGGCCCATAGGGTATAATTTTTTATATATGACCCTAGCAGTTCAGACTTATAGGAAAGAATGTTTTAATTCTGTCTTGAGGGGATTCCTGAGGCTATAAACGTGGGAGCCTCTCAGAGACTGGGCAGAAACAGGCATTGGGATAAATACCAACCAGCAAAGAACAGCAAGCAGTTTAAGAACACTAGCAAGTATTTTTAAGGGAACCTGATTAATTACACCTCCCCTAACTGAACTTACAGCGTCACACAGCAAGACAGGCACAAACTCTGTGATAGGGCTCCCTAAAAGACACTCTTGTTCTGAGATTATTCTGTGTACTTTTTGGTGACTCAGGCAGCTCACCAAAAAGATGATTAAATGAATGGAGGAACACGGGGAGACAGAATTATTTCATGACAATAAGCTCTTGTATGTTTATCCTAAATTATGCTTTACAAAGTACTTTCTCATACCTCCAGTTCTTGAGAAGATAGGAGAACCTTAAACCTGTTTTAAAACTGGAATATGACCAGAATCTAAGTAGCCTTATAAAGCCAATCCTTTAAGAGATATAAACCAGATTCTATTCATGCAGTGACTCATTAGAAATAAAAGCTGTGATTCGGTATCTTGCAGTTGCTTTATCAGTGTTTGTGAGCCATGACTTAACCTTGGATGCCCAAAAACTTCATGTGCAGCATTTCCCATTGATAGAAGGGGATATAACATCTCTGTCAGTACCATGGCAGCAGTAGTGGCTACAGGATTCTCAAATATTTATGAAAAATAATATATCTAAATGCACATATAAAATTTTCAGGGTGCTAAATATACCGCTATTAGGAAACATCTAGATAGTTGCAGTATGCTGGCTCAGCCAGGGCATTAGCCAAAGAAACATTACTTGGACTACTATCTTTGAGAAAACATTGGAGGTTATAGCTGATGTTCAAACTACTATCAATGATCAGTGGAGGTAAGATTAAACGAACATATCCACTGTGTTTGCAAGTCACCAAGTCCACTCGCCTCTAGGTTAACATCAACACCTGCTAATGGGGCTGGGTGCAGTGACTCAGACCTATAATCATGGCACTTTGGGAAGCTGAGGCTGGAAGATAGCTGAGGTCAGGAGTTTGAGACCTACCTGGGCAACACAAAGTGATCCCCCGTCACTACAAAAAGTAAAAAAAAATTAGCTAGGCATGGTGCCATGTACCTGTAGTCCCAGGTACTTGGGATGCTGAGGCGGGAAGATAGTTTGAGCCCAAGAGTTAGAGGTGACAATATGCTATGGTCGTGCAATTGCAGGTCAGCCTGGGCAACAGAGTGAGACAGGGGAAAAGAAAAGATCTGCTAACGGGCTATGTTGATATTCCTCAGATTTTCCTCAGGGTTATCTTGTTCTGTGAAATCTCTTTTGCCTAATGGTTAGTAAGCTGAGCCCATGTTAGCTAGTAAGGGTCTCTTGAGTCAGGTAGCTTATGCTTAGCACAAGGATTATTATATTAAAGGCCATATTTTTATACCAGTGGACTTATCACCAACACAAAGAGTATTTTATACAAAACACATCTCTTTAGCCCTGTCCAAGTGAAAATCAAGAAGCATGCAGAGGTGAGCAGTACCTTTGTGACAGACAGTTCCTTGGATTTCGACTCAAACAGGTGCTCCAGTCTGGAAGTGTCCACCTTAATGGGTTCCAGTTTTGACCACAGGAATTCTCTGCAGCGTCGGTTGTTTTTACATGGCCACTCAAAAGGCCGAACTTCATTCCAGAACAGACGGATGGTCTTCTTTTTCTTAGTGAATGTGGGCTGACCCTTGGGTACCTGGGACCACCCTAAGCCCTGAGGAGCGTTGAACACTGGAGGAGGAGGAGCCAATAAATTACCAGGGGTGGGAGGGGGAGGCACACTGTCCAACAGGGGTGGAGGGGGTGGGGGCGGCAGACCCAGAAAGGTGGGAGGGGGTGGGGGAGGTGGCCCGGGGGCCTCCCTGTGACCCAGGTCCATGTCCAGGACATCGATGTCATCTTCCTCCCCAAGGTCAGTGAAATCCATGTCTTGGATTCTGAGCTCCCTTGGGTTGGCCATGAGCTGGTCCCAGATGTAATCAGACTCTGTCTTCAGCTGTGCTGGTGCTGTCTCTGGGACTTTGTCATTGGGCTCAGAATCAGGGGACACAGACCCTCTCCCCAGGTCCCCATTGTTGAATTTCTCTGCAAATGCTTTCACGCTGCCCCGATTGTCTAAACAGCCAACATCCACCCTTCTGACACTCTCATCCTGGGCCTGTGAGTTGGCCTGCAGAGTGGAGACCCTGACAGCAAGGCAGGTGACTGCCTCTGCCTCCTGCTGGGTCCTCGTGGCCTCACTGTCCCCCGGGGACTTTCTGTTATGGGCATACAGCATGTCCAGCATGAACCGTTTGCTGGTGAGGATATCGCCACACTGTCCATTTACACCTGCATCCTGAACACCTGCGGCCCACAAACCTGAAAGTACACAAGCAAGGGAAAAATGAGAAAGTTATAAGGACACACAGGGGAGACTGCAGAGAACACGTTGAAATACAGCAATCAAGGCAGAAAGTGGCCAGGGTTGACAAGATACTCTGGACCAAGGAGAGATGTTACTTCACAATTCTGAAGACCCCGGCCAGGACCCAGGACTCTTCTAGGTATGACACTACTCCTGGCTCTTACCTGGGCTCATGGAAGAAATCTTCCTCACCTTTCCTATCCATCCATGGCAGCTGATCTGGACTCACTCAGCCACAGGGAGCTAAGGGGTCTCTGTCCTAACTAGACATGAGGGAGGCCAGGAAACTACTCTCTGGCTAAGAGCAGGTGTTGGAGAGGTTATAAGGTTACCTCTTCCCCACCCCTTTCCAGAATCTGCACTAGTGCAGCTCAGGGTGCCAGGGGAGATACACAAACCACGCCAGTGGTCATACTTTGAGTTCATGGTCACTCATCTCCTGGGTTCTTAGTGCTGCCTGGCACTCTCAGGCATTCTTCTCCCAGGTAACCTCTCACACTTTGCCTCTCAAACCCGCCTCATCCTCTGGAGCAGCCTTGCTTAACAGGCGAAATCAGAAGGGATCTTCCAGAGCCCCTGCTCCCACTCTCCTGCTCCCTCCCACCTGCATCTCAGCAAATGCCCTCCCCTTCCACCCTACCCCCACCCCACACGCCTCATAGGAGAGGTCAACCACTCCACCTGTGCCTTAGTACCCACTCCAGCGGTCCTGTTCCACTTCTCCCATGACTCTCCCACTACATCCTTCCTTCTGGCACATAAACATACATGTTATCACCATATAATGGTTTGGAAAATAAACACCTTAGAATAGAACAGCAATACCTCCCTTGGCCTCCTTTGCCCCTCCAGCTACCACTGAACTTCTTTGCCTTCAAGATAAAATTGCTCATGTGGGTTGTTTTGATCACTGCCTCCAATTTCTCTTATTCTATCTTGAGCCCATCTGAATGTAGCTTTTGTTCCCACCACCCTTCAAAGCCACTGCTTTCCAGGTGACCAGCGATTGGCACACAGACACAAGCGATCACTCCCTCCTTCATGCATACACTTCCCAGCATCTAGGACATGGCGCCTGGCTTGCTTCCTTCTTTCTGGCTACTCCTCCTCAGTCTCTTTTGCAGCTTCCTCCTTATCTTTAACCTTCAGCTGTCCTTGGACTTCTTCCTCCATTGACACTCACATCTTCATCTCATCTGGCTTCGGGGCTCTGGGAAGGGTTCTCCTGCCCTGCCCCTCACGAAGCTGTGCCTTCTGTGGTCATTTGCTATCTCAGCTAAGGCAGCTTCATCCTCCTTGCTGCCACTTCCAAAAACCTCAGAGTCATCCCTGACTCCTCCAGCTCCTTATCCTCCACATCCAGCATAGCAGGGCTTCCTGCTGGCTGCATCTTGGTGTCATCTCCAGAACCCACAGCTTTTCTCAGCACAGCTACTGCCAGGGTCCTGGGCCAAAGCAGATTGGGCTCCTGTCTACGGTACTGCAGGGCATCCCAGCTCGGCCCTTTGCTTCCATTCCTGCTTTTTGACAACCAGTTCTTACCCCAACAGCTACATGATATTATTAAAATTTCTGATGAAATCTTTCTGCTCAAAGCCTTCTAATGGTACCATGTTTTACTGAGAAGAGATGCCAATGACACGATGTCAGCAGGGCCTTTTCCTTCATCTCCTGCCACTGCCGCCCCAGACACACACACAGAAACCTCTTCAGTCAAAGCAGCTTCCTCTTGTTCCTAGGACCTACCAGGCACGATCTGGTTTCAGAATTTTGCCCCTCCTGGGACAAAGTGCATGCAGTTAATCACACAATTTGCTTGTGGACCTTTCTTTAAGTCTTTGTTAAAATTATCTCTTCTCAGTGAAGTCCTATCCAACCACCTCAATTAAAAATTGTGCACCCTCCTCCCCCACTGTTTATGCCCCTCTCCTGCTTGTGTTCCCATCAAGCACTTATTATTCTCCCAGTGTCCACATATTTAACTTATTTTACTGTCTGCTTTTGTCCTGTCAGTGGAACTTTTATAACTACCTAACAAACTTCTTCATGGGATGTAAAGTCAAGAACAGGATGTGGGTTAGTTTTGCTCATCGCTGCACTTCCAACATCTAGAACAACTGAATGGATGGATGGATGGGTGGGTGGGTGGGTGGCAGGAATGTTGCTGCTCTGGGCTTGCTTCCTTGGGGCTGGCAGGGCCCAGCGATGGGTGCTTTGGGGGTTAACTGCAAGGGAGACCCAGGCCAAAGGTTATTAGCATCAGGGGCTTCAAAGGAGATTCCCCCAACATGCTGAGGGTGGTGACTGGCTCCCACATGTGACCCCGTCTTGACTTTAGAGGAGGCATTTACCAGGGGAGCACAAGTTCCCCCTGGGGCTCTGTTCCTTCCAGCGTACCTTTGTTCTCTGTCCTCTGCTCAATAGTGGCCTAACCTGACAAGGGCATCTTAGGACTCCTCAACACCAGAACAAGGTGCACTTGACCCCTCTTTTAGGCTTTACAAACAAAATATACTTAGGAAATAACTATAGTCAAAGATGAGATGGCACTCAAGAGTAAGACTGAAAAATCTGGTTGTGTGAAATCTCCACAGTTGGTCAAATCACCCTACCAACAGTGAGAGAGATGGCTTTGATGTGAGGAGGCGGCAGCAGATAAAACAGCTGAGCCCTTCTCAACAGACAGCCACATTCCTTCTCCACTTCTTGGGAAATGGCATTTTCTTCCACTGGGAAAAGAGTGTTTACAGGTCATATTTTTAAATGCTGGTTTTCTCACTTATCCTCTTCATTCATTACTGTTTTCTTTATCAGTTTGTAGTATCTTTCTTTGACCTTATCAATTTCCTTTCCTCTGAAGTCTACTTTATCTGATATTAATATAGCCACTCTAATCTTCTCTAATGTTTGCATGATTTATCTCTTCCCACTTCTAACTTGTGATCTACCCATGTCATTCTGTTTGAAAAGAGTTTTGTATAGATAGCAAATAATTGGGCCATGGTTTTTTTGTTTTTTTGTTTGTTTGTTTGTTTTTTGTCCACTCTGCCAATCTCTTTTAATTTAAAGTAATTACTGATAGGTTTGGACTCAAGTCTGCCCTTACCCACATATTGTTTGTTTTCTTCATTTCAGTTCCTATTTCTCCATCTCTGTAGGTTACTTGAACTTATTTTTACTTTTCATTTATTAAAACAGATTTCTTTCTTTTTTTTTTTTTTAGACAGAGTCTCAAGCTGTCACCCTATAGCACTCTACTATAGCGTCATAGCTTATAGCAACCTCAAACTCCTGGGCTTAAGTGATTCTCTTGCCTCAGCCTCCCAAGTAGCTGGCACTATAGGCATCTGGCTATTTTGTTTGTTGTAAACATTGCAGTTGTCATTGTTGTTTAGCTGACTGGGGCTGGCTTCGAACCTGCCAGACTTGGTGTATGTGCCTGGCACCCTACCCACTGAGCTATGGGTACATATTTTCAGGGTGTGAAAATTTTAATATATTCATAAAATTTGTGACGACTACATCCGTGTGATTAGGACATACATCACCTTAAATAATGTCTTTTCTTTATGCTATAAACATTCAAATTATGCTCTTTTAGCTATTTTGAAAGAGAAAACATTATTATAAGGTATAGTCACTTTACTGATCTATAAACCTTTAGATTTTTTCTTTCAAACTATATATATGTAACCTTTAATCATCCTCCCTGCATCCCCCAACATTTTTAATGTTGATTTATCTATAATGTTTTAAAGTACATTGCTTCATATATAGTTTTCTTAGTAGTGGTTCTAGGTATTAAAATAAACACACTAACTAATCACAGTCTAATAGTATTGATGTTTCACCACTTTGAGTGAAGTGTAGAAAACTTACTTCCATTTAGATCCCTTAAACTTCCCCACTTTTTAAATATAATCATCTTAAATATTTCTTCTATTTACACAGAGCAGTACATCAAATGGTATTATAATCTTTGCTTCAATGGTCAAGCACGGTTTAAGAAACTTATGAGGAGAAAGTCTATTTTATTTACCCCTATTTTCATCCATTCTGTTGTCCCTTCCTTAAGTTCCAAGCTTTCTGTCATTTCCCTTCTGTGTAGGGAACTTTAGGCTTTCTGTAATGTGTCTGCTAGGGACACATTCTCTTAGCTTTTCCTCATCTAAAAATGTCTTGCTTTCTCTTCATTAAGGAAGATTTATGCTGAATACAGAATTCATGCACTTGCAAAAGGCTGGGCCGCTGCCTGCCAGCCTCCATGCTTCCAGACGCATAATCTGCTGTCATTTGAACTGGTGTCCCCCTCTCTGTAAGGTGTCTATAGCACAATGTCTCTTTCTTGCCTCTTTCAAAACTTATTTTTCAAAGGTTTGATTATCATTTGTCTCAGAGTAGATGTTTTTGGATTTAGCCTATTTGGGATTTTCTCGGCTTCCTACCTCTCTGTAAGCGATCTATAACTTGACACATTTGTAAAGTTTCTGGCCGCTATTTCTTCCAAGGTTTTTTCATCGTGGCATTCTCTCTCTCTCTCGTCCTGGGACTTCAATAAACTGGATCTAGCCTTACGGTCCCACAGATCCCTGAGGCTCTGTCCATTTTTTTAGTCCATCTTTTCTCTGTAATTCAGATTTGGTAATTTCTACCAACCTGTTTTTGACTCCACTGACCATGCTGATTGCTTACTAACTGCTGTCTTCAATCTACTATTAAGCCCTTTCAATATTTTATTTTGGTTATATTTTTCAGTTCTATAATTTCCCTTTGGTTCTTTTTTATATCTTCTACTATTCACTAAGATATTTCCCCACAATTTTTCTGGAGTTTATAACCACTTACTGATGCACTATAATGCAGGCTGCTTCAAAGTATTTGTCATCTAATACCAGTGTCTGGCTTATCTTGGTATTGGCATCTGTTAATTACATTTTCCCATTCAAGTTGTGACTGCCCTAGTTCTTGATATGAGTGATTTTGTACTGTATCCTGAACATTTTAAGTATTATTTGCTAGAATTTGGATCCTATCTAATCTTCTCTTTCAGCAGGTGTAGCATACAGGTCCTTCTGGAGGTAGATGTTTGGTCCCTGCTGCTACCACCCCAGCAAGAACACACTGCCCCACCACCTCACTGCAGATGAGTAGGGTGGAAAGTCAGTGCCTCCCTTCCTTGACCCCAAAGTCAGAAGAACTAGACTTTCTATCCACATTGCTTTGTTGCCTTTATGTGAAGTGGAGGTTCAGCTTCTGATCGGTCCCCAACAAATCTAGGCCAGATTTTCCATTAGTGTTTGTCTAGGGTGGGCCAAGCATTTTCATAGCCAGAAAGGTTTTCTTTTCTGTTAGGCAATCCTTTCCCTAGGGAAATAGGCTTTACTTGGAGCTTCGCTCCATGTTGCTCATGTCCTGAGGTTCCTAGGCCACCTGCTTCTTTCTTGCCATGTTTTGGAGTCATCCTCTGATTAATTGTTCCACCATTCCAAGGAATGGAAGCATTCCATTACTGCTTGTAAGAGAGAGGACCCGGGAAGAATGGAGCCTCTCCATCTTAGCCAGCTGCCTCTTCATCCATTAGTTCAATCATAATTTTGTGAGACCTTACTATATTCCGGGCCTTCACCTAGGAAAGGAGGACTCATAATAACAGGAAATTCCCATCCTCACAAAGCTGATGTTCATGTGGTGGCAAAGGACAATTATACAAGTCATCATGATGAAGTCTAATGAATACATCTCACACTAATGGCATACAGTGAACACATGAAACAAAAATTAAACCACATAATTGGAGTAAGTGGAGACTTTTTCAAATCCTATGAATTCATTTTTGATGTGATCATTAGAAATAGATTCAGGAATCATTTTCTTTGTGATTTAACTGATAGCATTCTGAAAAGAGCTAGTATAACAGAGCCACCCTGACTCTACAGTTGCTAATGGTGCCTGTCAGCAGTGAGGTATTTTAGGAACCAGTAAGGTACAGCAAATAAACACGACCAATCTCTTAACAGCACTGGGATAAAGCAGAAAAATAACTGTGAAGCCTTAATTCCTGATTCTATACACTTGGACATTACCCACTTTTGGTAGAAAGTCAATGGCTCTTCACTGGGAACAGAGTATCCATTTTTGGAAAGTTGTCCTTATTTAGAAGAATATTGGACAATCTGATCCAAGGAAGTTCTATTGACTGGCTTATTTTTACTAACCTAACTCGTTGACATGTTTCAGGCCTATTAAATCCAGTTATAATGAATGATTCTTAAAACTATTCATAATAAATAAAACATGATCTAAGGTCAACCTGACCAAAATACCTACCCTACAGCCTATACGTGACCATAATTATATTACTGTGAATGATAACTATAATTTGGAGATTAATTGTAATGTCTTTGGAAGAAATTAAGTGAAACCAGTTTATCTAATACATATAACTTCAAATGAAGACACAAGATTTTTAATGCAATAAATGAGCTGTAAAAATCTTTAGCTCTCCTTTTCTACTGCATCATTGTGACCAGAAATATAGAGAATACAATCTAGTAGTATATTCTAACTGGGAAAATTTCAAATAGAAACTATTTTAGACCATTGGTTGACAGTTCTATTGGGAGACATTGTGGTTTCATTCATTCACTCTTCCATGCTTCCCAGTCAATGTATTCTTAATCAGGGAGCTATCAACTCATTCATGGGTCAGGGCACTGCCTACCAGGCCTCTATGGATATTTTATGCTGCCCTTCAGGGTCAAAATGTAGGCTTAAGTGTGTCACCCATATGTATTTTAACAAAGGGTAGACCATGAGACACATGCAAAGAATGTTTACTGAGGAAGGTGAAATTTTACCACTCTGATAACATACAACTTGTGGATAGGAATACTCCAGTGTCACAGATCATATGGATTACTTGCAATTCCTATAACCCTCTGCAACATGCTGCCTAAGTCCTTGGTGAGGTTCTTTTAGGCCAAACCTAAAATTTAACATTTTATTTGATCTCTAATTATAGTCTCCATCCACAGGAAAACTGAATAAATATTAAGTGCAGCACTGAAAAGATATACTTCCATAAAGAAAAGCATATATTTTATAATAAATAATGGTCATGAGTCAAGTGTTGACAACTACTTAGGCTATGTATGTTCCAGCATAGCACATCAAGTTGATCTCAGCACACTGCGAATCACAACTTTTTGGAAGTATTCAATTCATTCTAACAAATCTGGTCTGAAATGTTTGGTGATTTAACACACTCTACTTTAAAAAATCTTTTAAAGGAGTAAATAAGATGACCTATCTCTAAATGTAAATCAGAAACAGAAAAGAGCTGTAATTAGTATTAGTAATGAAACAAATGGAGGCTTTCTCTTTCAGGGCTTATTTTTCATTATCTGGGCCCTGTTCCCGCCTATGAAGTGGCAGATGCCAATAGTATGGCAGAGGGCTGGAGGCCACCTTTCTATGGGGCAGGAAGCTGCTAGCAGACAGAGTGGTTGCATTCCTCCTCCCCAGCAGGTGAATGGGGCTGACCTAGCAGGTCACGGGAGAGGCCAGTCTGTGGACAAACTCCTAGCAAACCAGGTCCTGTACCCCAGGATTCCCGGGAATGAGCAGACTGAGACAAGGGGCTTCATTTACCAGTTGCCCTGTCCCCGGAGAGCTTGTCCTCCTTCTCCTCCCTCTCCAATGTGCTGCTGGAGGACGAGATGCTGGAGGCCGAGCAATTGTCCCTCTCGTTCACCCCCTCGTTCTGCCTCTCTTTCTCACTGAGGGAGGCTCTTCCTTCCGGCTCCGGCTCCAGTGTCTGTTCCCTCTCGTTCTCTGCTCCCCAGCGGGCAGAGGCTATGTCCTGGATGACTTCATGAGCAGCCTGCCCCGCCTCCACTTCAGGCTTAGGGTGGCTGGCACACGCTGGTGGAGACAACAATGGAGAATATGTTGACAACAGAGGCTTCCTGGAAGTATCAAGTGAGGTGAGACAACGAATGTGGAGCTGATTTCACCATACTGCTCTGCAGTGGGCAGAAGTCTAGAGATGGCCCCAAGGATCCCTGACATCCCCTGGTTATTCAGTCAAACACTAATAGAGGCACCGCTGTGAAGGGATCATACAGATGACTCGGAAGTCCCTTGTCAGTTGACTATAAGATAGGGAGACTAAGTGGGCTTGATCTAATCTGGTGGGACTTCTTAAAAGCAGAGAATTTTCAAATTAACAGAAAAAGATCAATTGGAAGCCCATGAAGGAGCCAATATATGGGTACTATTTTGAAATGCAGGGGTCTATAGGAGCTGAGACCCACCTCCGGGCAACAGCCAGAGAAGAATAGGGAATGCAGTTCTGTAAGCACAAGGGGCTGGATTCTGCCAACACCCCAATGAGCCTGGAGGTGGACTCTTCCCAGAATCTCCAGAGAAGAGCCCAGCCAGCCACAGCCTTGATTTCAGCCTTGTGACAGCTGACAGCCAGGTCCAAGAACCCAACTAAGCTGTGCTAAACTTCTGACCCACAGCAACTGTGAAATAATAAACGAGAGTTGTTTCCAATCCCTCTATCTGTGGTAATTTGTTACACAGCAATGAAAAACTAATACACGAGCTTTTGTGCCTCTTGAGGAAAAGAGAAACAAAATCCATCATGAGCCAAACTGATGAGAATTCAGTAGCCTCATGTTTTTTGAAACCAGTGGCTAAACCAATGAGATCCATCACCCTTTGCTTGGATTATGTTTGCTCGTGACATGAAGTTACTCTGTGATCTTGAAAGCTATTTAGAAGAATTACTCATGGCCACAGTACTATTTGCAAAGATTGGGGATCTGGTGCTCCTACCAAGGTAAAATGCTCATGTACTCAACTCATGGGATCTCCAGGGAACAGGGAAATGGCACATTCTGGGTTGTGCATGTTATTTGCTGAGCAAACTCTCAGCTGTAGGCTGTGGATATACGGGATAATGATTGAGAATACACAAAATCTTCAGCCAACCGCCACATGTGAAGGCCAGAGGAGGATGGGGCGTTCCTGAGAGTACTATCCTAGGGCTGGGCCAAGCCACATTATGGGAACTTGGACAGCATCTATCAATAACATGTGCGTGAGGCCTGCGTAAACACTGCTCAAAGCAATACAGAAACACAGGCAGGGTTTACCCGTGGCAGAGGCTGGCAGGTTTCTGCCCAGATCCCGCAAGGACACATAGATCAGGGAGCTCTCTCCATGAAGGCATCCTGCTGGCTCAGGTAAGGGGCACTGCGGATGATAGGGAATGCAGGGTTGGCCTCACAGCAGGCTGGGCAATGACATTAATTATTGAGGAGGAGAGAGACACTCAGGGCTCCCTGGGCATGGGGCCCAGCTGCCCTCAGCTTTGCAGCTGCCAAGAAGTCATTCTACCAGGATTTGCAGAGCCAGCACCCTGCTGCCTCTCATCTCCTCCTAGAGGATGAGTCAGGAGTTAGCTGCACAGGGAGGGAAGCAGCGGAGAGGATAAAACACCAGCCTTTCCTTATGGTCCTGGGTAACTTCCCAACACCTCGGCGGGAATGCCCCCAGGTTCCCCTCACATAGAGCTGGGGCGGAGGAGTGAAGGCCTCTCCCTTGCTCCTGTGCTGTGCACTTTCTGCTGCAGACTGCAGCCTAGTGTAGGACACTGCTTGCAGGGGCACCAGAGGGCCTTTGCTTCCCTACAAGGTTGGTTTTAGGACCCAGCAACATGAGGGCATAGTTTCCAGACAGAAACACGCTGGCTGGCAGTGACAGAAGGAAGAAAAAGGATACGATCCCATGAACCTATGTGCCTGAGCATGGGCATGACGGGCACTTTTCCTTAAAAGCAAAAACTGGGCTGAGTAATGGGAAACAGTGAACAGCCCTCTCAGAAAAATTCCCTGTGGTACTAACAGAATTTTTATGGTAATTTCTTTTTCATCTGATAATAGCGTATTTAGTAAAGAGATACAAAACCCCATTAGTTTTACAAGCATGGCAAGAGCACAGCCTTAGCAATGGCACTGTCATCATCTGGTCGACAAAAAGCACATGTTTTCATACACATTTACTTCAGAACAGCCACATCAAAATGAAAATGTGTTTCCAACAGGCTAGCATGTGGCATAGATTGCAAGTTTAGCTAGGAAGCATATGGCAAACACCAAGGGTCTTTCCTGGTGGCTTTATTAGGAATAAGACGACAGGGCAGCTGATTGCCAGGAGCCTGTGTCTACTCACCACCCCCTGGATCTGGGCAGAGTCAGCAGGGAGGGAGGACCTTGACTGACAGTGTCTGACTTTGGCCTGTATGTGTGCACTGCCATGTTTCACTCCAC
This sequence comes from Loris lydekkerianus, assembly GCA_963574355.1. Lineage (NCBI taxonomy): Eukaryota > Metazoa > Chordata > Mammalia > Primates > Lorisidae > Loris > Loris lydekkerianus. The sequence goes on along the minus strand of CAUYPK010154800.1, from coordinate 4,130 downwards.
TGAATGTACAAGACTCTGGCTAATCAGGGCCGCCTGGACAGGTGTGCCAATGGACATGTCAGCTCTGGAAAAGCTGCACTTTCTTGGGAACAAACGATATGATTTCATCCCAGTACATTAGGGTCAAACTGCATGGGATCAGACACTTGCATTTGTGATTCCAACTACTGGGATGATTTCTTGCTTTTTTTTTTTTTTTTTCAGTAGCTGAGGAGATAGTTGTCTCTAAAACTGCCTTTGGCCTAAAATCACTCCGTGGTCCACAGGGCCTGACTGCAAATCTGTGGCATGTGAGGCCATCGTAATGACGAACAAATTAAATACTAATCACACACTTTCAAACCAAGTATAACAGCAGAGCCCTTCTCTAGCTGTCTCAGTCAAACACAGGAACAACAAGGGTAAAAGCTGCCCGAGGGCCAAGACCTCACCTTCCTCTCAAGTTGAGAGCCACTGGCATGGTCCTGGGACAGCATCTGCTCACAACATTCTCACTAGAAAGTACGCAGGATGGCCCTGAGACTCCACATTGAATTCCAGAAGGTTCTTCTTTCCTTTCCCCCTTCTCTTTCACCAGGACCTCCTTCACCAATGCCACCCTCTACACACCTACTGTTCTTTTTGAGTCACTGTCCCTAAGCCAGGCCTACTGCCCTCTGGGTAAAAATAAGAAAAAGTATCATTTACCCTCACCTTGTCCTCAGAGAATAGGAGAAATCATGTAAATCTGTAGGAAAAGTCCTAAAGGGAACTGAGATCTTTGTCAACACCTAAAGACGAAAAGTGTTTGCAATTTCTCACTGTTAATAGTCCCAAATTTAATGAGCCTTTCTTTGGCCCAATATTGGCATCAGTGATGACAGCCACAGTGATACATAGGACAGAAATAGCTCTGTCATCACAGAGGTTACAGAGGGGCAGAGAAAAGACATCCTGAATGACCTGCCTTGGCCTTTGCGCAGCAGCGTGGTGAGCCTGACCACCAACAGCACAAGGAAACCCTAGCCCCTCTACCACCTGACACAATAAAAAATGTTTCTAAATGGCATAGGTCTTTTAAGATCAAAAACACGGTGCACCAGGAAGGTATGACAAGAGTCTTTGACAAGGCCTGAGAAAGGACCTAAGAAAGACTCTGCCAAAATGACATTTAAGTAGTCTCCAAGGAAAAAAAGTAGTTAAAATGGGGGGAAATAAGAACGTAAGAGCACATGTGGAGACCTACAGCCCACACATGCTGGAAGAAATGAAAGATGCTTGCTATGGCTGGATCTCAGAAAGTAAGAGGAGGCGGGATGGCCATCTAGGGTTGGAGTAACAGGCCTCATGTGCACCTGAACTTTGCCCTAGGAGCAGTGATGGCTGCTTCAGGTAGAGATGGCCCCTGCCAATCCCTTGCCTACCTTTGCATCACAGGCAAACCTACTGCCTCCTGGAGACAGGCTGGGGGTGCCTGGGAGCTATTGGGCAAGTAGCTTACCTGGTCACTGTGGAATAAACAGCTGTCCAGGGAGAAAACCCTGCAGACAAAGGGACTGAGGAAGAAAGTCCTCAGTCAAGGGAGCTTAATAAACTAAGAAAATAGATAAAAACACAGCACTACTGGAAGAGCTGGAGGGTGAGGGACAGAGACTCCAGACAGTAGGAAGAAGTTCTCCACCTCAGACACGTACTCGGGGAGAAAATGTGTTTGCATTCAAGGGCAGCAGAGCATTGTGAAGGGCTGCTGGCTCCCCATGAGGTGCAATTACTGAGCATACCCAAAGACGCACCTCTGAAACCCTCAAAACCTCTCTGTGGGGAGAGCTCCGCAGAAAGCCAAGGCTGAGAGAGTGCCAAGATCCCTGCCCAGGTGGCTGGGAAGGCAAGGGGCAGAGTGCGCACTCCCAAGCCTGGAAGACCCCTGCAGCTCCATCTTTGAGGCAGCCTCAGAGGGGATTGTGATAAACCAAACCCCACAGGTCCGGAACAGCCAGGGCTCCTCACACTGGTCCACACCCACGTTGGACAGAGGAAGGACACGGAGATCTGACTGTATCTCTCAGGCTGTGTGCAAGGGACAAGGGGAACTGTGAGTGGGACTCAAGCCAGGTACCCAGGAGTCCTCTCAGTGGAGGGCATGGGTTTGGAAAAGGAGAAGGGCATGGAGAAGAATGCCTGGTAACATTAAAGGCGCTCAAAGCTGGGATCTGTCTTCCTGGACTATAGCCTGAGAGAGCAGAATGACGAGATCTTAGCACTGCCAGAATGCACTTAGCAAAGATCAGAAAAATGTATTTGGCCAGAACCTGCAGTGATCTGATTCAGAGGGGACTTTAAATTAGACTTTAAGGTTGGATTAGGAAACACATAAGAGAGGAGGGGAAAAAATCTAAACTGCATAAAAGAATACGGAAATGGACAACTTACTCAAAGCAGAATAAATAATGTACCTAGGAAGGAAGAGACCTTCAGTATCCTCAAAAGATCACAACAGGGAATCAGGTCAGCAGTCAGTATAAGGCATTCTCTATCCCAAAGAAACAGATGTCACAGTAGTGAGAAGGGTTAGAGAATCAGGAAGGGAACCCAGCAACAGGAGAACTCCAGGGAAGGAGGAAAAACCTAAGTGTTTTCCTGATGAGAACATTCCCCAAGGAATAGCAGATGTGACTGGGGCTTTCCTCAGGCAGATCACAGAACTGGGGGAGAAAGGATGGAGGGCCTGGCCTGAGGGGTTCATCCAGCTCCTCCCCTGGGCCAAGTCAGCTAGGGCAGATAATTATTCATACATCTTTGGGCTTTTGCTGGGACAAAGAGAACACCAACTCCTCATCTGGTCCTGCACACCTTGCTGGACATCAGGCTCTGCCTGGCCTTAAGTGAAATTAAAGAAACAGTAAAAAAATCTTCCAACAAAAAAATGCCCTGGTCTGGATTGTGTCACACCAGAATGCTATCAAACCTTCAAGGAAGAGCTTGTTCCCATGCTGCAGAAATTATTCCAAAATATTGAGGAGGACTGAATCTTTCCCAATACATTCTATGAAGCAAACATCACCCTGATACTAAAACCAGGAAAAGACCCAACTAAAAAGGAGAATTTCAGACCAATTTCACTAATGAATATAGATGTAAAAATTCTCAACAAAATTATAGCCAATAGATTACAGCTTATCATCAAAAAAGTCATACATCATGGTCAAGTAGGTTTCATCCCAGGGATGCAAGGCTGGTTTAACATACGCAAGTCCATAAATGTTATCCACCATATTAACAGAAACATAAACAAAGACCATATGATCCTCTCAATAGATGCAGAAAAAGCATTCGATAAAATCCAGCATCCTTTTCTAATTAGAACACTGAAGAGTATAGGCATAGGTGGCACATTTCTGAAAATGATTGAAGCTATCTATAACAAACCCACAGCTAATATTCTACTGAATGGAGTAAAACTGAAAGCCTTTCCTCTTAGAACTGGAACCAGACAAGGTTGTCCTCTGTCACTATTACCATTCAACATAGTGCTGGAAGTTCTAGCCAATACAATTAGGCAAGACAAGGAAATAAAGGGCATCCAAATGGGAGCAGAGGAGGTCAAACTCTCCCTCTTTGATGATGATATGAGCTTATACTTAGAGAACCCCAAAGACTCAACCACAAGACTCCTGGAAGTCATCAAAAAATACAGTAATGTCGCAGGATATAAAAATCAATGTCCACAAGTCAGTAGCCTTTGTACACGCCAATAACAGTCAAGATGAGAGGCTAATTAAGGAAACAACTCCCTTCACCGTAGTTTCAAAGAAAATGAAATACCTAGAAATATACCTAACAAAGGAGGTGAAGGACCTCTATAAAGAAAATCATGATATCCTAAGAAAGGAAATAGCAGAGGATATTAACAAATGGAAGAACATACCATGCCCATGGTGGGAAGAATCAAAAAAAGTCTATACTTCCCAAAGCAATCTACCTATTCAATGCCATCCCTATTAAGATACCAACATTGTACTTTCAAGATTTGGAAAAAATGATTCTGCATTTTGTATGGAACCAGAAAAAAACCCATATAGCTAAGGCAGTTCTTAGTAATAAAAACAAAGCTGGGGGCATCACCATACCAGATTTTAGGTTGTACTACAAAG
>CAUYPK010154799.1:0-32266 GCA_963574355.1 Loris lydekkerianus | reverse complement strand
TCCATCCATGTAAACATGAAAGAGGTAAAGTCTCCATCTTTCTTTAAGGCTGCATAATATTCCATGGTGTACATATACCACAATTTATTAATCCATTTGTGGATCGATGGGCACTTGGGCTTTTTCCATGACTTACCAATTGTGAATTGGGCTGCAGTAAACATTCTGGTACTTTTTAAGACATTTTATAATCTTATACATTTGCTTTAAGCCACACAGAAGAGAAAATGATGATGAACATCCAGTAACTTCTTGGATCTGTGCCTACAACCAATTAGAGGGGAAAAAGCATGGTGGTACAGAGCAAGTGAATGCATAGAAAAGGACCCCCCCTTCCCTTCATCAAGATATTCTGAAATCCTAGAAGGAAATGTGGGAAAAACTCTTGAAGATGTCAGCCTGGGGAAAGATTGTATGAAGAAGACTTTTGTGGCAATTGCAACAACAACAAAAATTAACAAATGGGACTTCATTAAACTGAAAAGCTTCTGTATAGCTAAGGACGCAACAATCAAAGCAAATAGACAGCTTTCAGAATGGGAAAAGATATTTTCATATTACAAATCTGACAAAGGGTTGATAACTAGGATCTACAGAGAACTCAAATTAATCAATGAAAAAGACCCAACAATCCCATATATCACTGGGCAAGAGAACCTCCTCTAAAGAAGATAAAAGAATGGTTAACAAACATATGAAAAAATGCTCCTTGTCTCTAATTATCAGAGAAATGCAAATAAAAACCACCCTGAAATGTCACCTAACCTCAGTGAGAATGGCCCACATCACAAAGTCCCAAAGCTGCGGAGACTGATGTGGACGTGGAGAGAAGGGAACATTTTTATACTGCTGGTGGGACTGCAAACTAATACAACGTTTTTGTAAGGAAGTATGGAGAATCCTCACAGAACTCAAACTAGACCTCCCATTGGATCCTGCAATCCCATTACTGGGCATCTAACCAGAAGAAAAAAAAAAATTTTATCATAAGGATATTTTCACTTGACTGTTTATCGCAGCTCAACTTACAATCGCCAAGATATGGAAACAACCTAAATGCCGCCAACGCAGGAATGGATTAACAAGCTGTGGTATGTGTACACCATGGAATACTATGCAGCCATGAAAAAGATGGAGACTTTACATCTTTTGTATTAACCTGGATGGAGGTGGAACACATTCTTCTTAGTAAAGCATCACAAGAACGGAGATCAAGAATCCAATGTACTCAATTCTAGTATGAAGGCAGGAGATGAGCTGATACACACCCACATAGGAGAAAAACTCATTTCAAGTCAACTTGGGGGAGGGGGAACCGGGGAGGGGAGAGAGGGAGAAGGGAGGGGATTTGAGGTGCTCCCACTGAATGGGCACAGTGTCGGGGTGTCTGACATGCTTGCGGGGTGCAGGACATAACTGCAAGAGGGACTCTACCTAACAGATTCAAATATTGTGATTTGGCTGTTTGTACTCTCACGTTAACCTGAAATTTAAAGAAAGGGAGGAAAGGAAGGAAGGAAGGAAGAAAGGAAGGAAGAAATTGTACCCACATAAGAAATAAATCAGGTGCAGGAAATTCAACCGCTCGCCCAAAAAAAAACTTGAAATATTTTAACAACTATAAAAGAAAATTGAACATTTTTAAAATTCTACTACATTTCAGAATACAAAATTTCTATATTTTATTGCCAAATTCTATAGTGTGCTAAACATACTCAATAGGCATCAAAGATCAATATAAACCGAGGACCCCAAATTCCACTGACTCACTTCCAAGCCCTGTTGATTGTATTCCAAATACTACATCTTTGACCCATTTGCATCCAGGCATCTTTTCTCCCTTTTCTGTAGCCCAAGAAACTCTCTGCATGTGTCACTCGGCTATCTCAAAGGCTTCTTAATTCACCCATTTTTCCCACCTGCCCCGAATAGAGGGACCCAGTTAATGCACAAAAACAGAACTCCCTGAAGAAGTCAGTGCACTCCTCTTCCTCTGGGGCCTAACCCCACCATGACCATCACTACCCCTGAGAAAAAGTAGAGTCAGACAGCCACCATCCAAATCTGTCGCAGAAAGAGAAAACTCTGCTGCTATCCAAGAGCATGGGTCCAAATTTGGACCTTCCATTGCAGCACTGCAGAAGCCCCAAGCTAAGAATTTGCATAAAACAAGTTAACACCCTTGTGTCCTGTAAGAGTGGGGTGAAATCAGGAGAGAGTCTATGTCAGGGGGATATGTGTCAAGAAAAAAAATAAGTTGGCCGGCCTCAGAGTGTGCTCTTAAGAAAGGCCAGCTTGGCTTGTCACCTGTAGCTCAGCGGCTAGGGCTCCAGCCACATACCCCTGAGCTGGCAGGTTTGAATCCAGACCGGGCCTGCCAAACAACAAGGATGGCTACAACCAAAAAATAGCTGGGCATTGTGGTGGGCACCTGTAGTCCCAGCTACTTGGGAGGCTGAGGAAAGAGAATAACTTAAACTCAAGAGTTTGAGGTTGCTGTGAGCTGTGATGCCACAGCACTCTACCCAAGGGAGACATAGTGAGACTCTGTCTCAGAAAACAAAAAAAAAGAAAAAAGAAAAGAAAGGCCAGCTTGCAAGGCTGGACGCTGGCTGGAAGCAGGGAACTAGAAATTTGGCAGGGTTCTTGCTCTATTCTCTAACTGATGGGAGGACCTCTTTGTACCTAACATGTTTATACAGTGTGGTTGAATGTGAACACTGGCCTTCCTCCTGGGAGTCTGGGGCTTTGGTGAGCGCCAGGAAGCAGGTGTTTATGTGATTTGCTTGTAATAAACAGCCTAGGTGCCAAATGTCTATAGAGCTGGCCTGGTAGCCAGCGTTCTTCACATGTTGTCAGAACTTGCTGCTGGGGGAAATCTTGGTAAGTGTAGCCTGTGTGACTCCAGGGAAAGGACTCTGCTTGGTCTCCCCCTAACTACCTGCCTTTCCCCTTTGAAGATTTTTCATTTCATTATGTGGTTGTAAAAACTCATGGCTATAAGTACAACTGTATGCATAGTCCTGTGAATCCTCCTACAGAACCAGAGAATCTGGGGGTGGTCTCGGCGGGGAACCCAGACACAACATCCCATAAAAAATAACCCTTGCATAAAATGAGTTCACAAACAGGCTGGGTGTGCTGGCTCACACCTATAATCCCCACACTCTGGCAGCCTGAGGCAAGTGGGTCGTTTGAACTCACGAGTTTGAGACCAGCCTGAGCAACAGTGAAACCCCATCTCTAATAAAAATAGAAAAACTAGACTTGGCGCCCATAGCACAGCGGTTACAGCGCCAGGCACATACACTGACGCTGGCAGGTTCGAACCCAGCCCAGGCCTGCTAAACAACAACTGCAACAGAAAATGGCCAGGCGTTAGTGGCAGGTGCCTGCAGTCCCAGCTACTTGGGAGGCTGAGGCAAGAGAATCACTTAAGCCCAAGAGTTTGAGGTTGCTGTGAGCTGTGACGCCACAGCACTCTACCCAGGGTGACAGCTGGAGACTCTGTCTAAAAAAAAAAAAAATAGAAAAACTAGTTGGGCACTGTGGCCGGTGCCTATAGTCCCAGTGACTTGGGTGGCTGGAGCAGGAGGATTGCTTGAGCCCAGGAGTTAGAGGTTGCTGTGAGCTATGATGCCACAGCACAAAAATAAATAAGTTCACAAAGAAAAAAAAATTAAGAGGAAAACATAGTTCTAGGAGGAGATAAGTAGATAGATAAATAGATAACACAAGTTGAAAGAGAAATGGATAGATAGATAATGATAAATTAGATAGGTAGAGATAGACAGATGATGGATGGATAGATAAATAAATGCCTTAGACCAGCGGCCACTGTTTTCAGAGTGCTGAGACTTAAGTCACATAAATGTGGGATGTCGTAGCCTTCCACGGCACTCCTGAAGGGCGAGAAGGGATTACAGGCACCTTGGGTTAGGCACAAACCCACAGAATCCTCATGAAAGAACTACCAAGGGATATTTTGAGCACAAGGCAGCGTTCCCCCGGAAAGTACGGGTAGACATAAGAAAAGATGTTGGGGGAAAAAATAAATAAATAAATAAAAGATAAAACACGTTGATTACATATATATTGAGAGAAGATAATACTGTGATAATCGTTTTGGAAAATCAGTAAGCAATCATTATATCAGATAATGAAAGTGGCAGAGGAGTGTTGTGTTGAAACATTCTCGGTGTTTGCTTTGTTCGAGGAAAGAGTACAGATAATAACCAACTGTCATATTTTGATAAGTTAATAATCATGTGCAGTGATTAAAGGATACTTGAGGGAGGAGGGTAAGGCAGGAAAGACACGAAAATATACCTTGTAAATCAGAGGAAGGAAAAAAAAAAAAGACAGAAAGATGAAAGAGAATCTTAAAATTATTAAACAGCATGTAACGAACAGCAGAAATAGTTTTAAGCATGATAATGTTTATAACATAGTTATATGTTTTATATATATAGTTATAACTATTTATACCAAAAGTAAAGAGATTCTCTTTACTAATTCTTTTTTATAATAAATTCATCATATGTTTTTCCCAAAGGATGCACCTAAAACCCAAGAAACAATAAAATTTGAGAATACAAAATTTAAAAACCCACCCCAGGCAAAATCGTCATCAGAAGACACTTACAGCAATAATCACAACAGCCACAAGAAAAATTCAAGCAAAATCATTCATATGAAATACCAGAGCTATTCCGGCTTGATCGAAACACCAATACAGAAAGATGATGTGAAAAATCACAAAACTGTGCGTATTTAATTATGGTTCCAAAATATAGGAAGCAAAACTTGAGTAAAACGGTTGATCGTGTACGATCACGGAAGACGTTCTTAACACGCGTTTCTCGGTAGGTAATACAAAGCCAAAATCAGCCAGGATCAAGAAAACTTTGAAGAAGGAACCCTTCTCTGCAGAAATAGAAACTGGAAAACATTCACAAATTTGCCTACTCACCAGTCATACGACGGCTGGTTCATGTCTACTTGTTTCTGTCACCTAGGGAAGGGAAGAATAAACTCAGAACACCCTGAAAGCAAACCTTTTCCTCATAGTAGGCAATGAATGCTCCCAAGCACACTGTCTTGCATTGCTCCAGTAAATTCTTTATACCTGATTGCAAACCAAGTATTTGTTATAAACCAGTTTACACCTAATTGCAAAAAAAAAAAAAAAAAGCCAATTTGCTCAGAAAAGAATAAGACAAAATTGCGGGCATGGTCTACCCAGCTAAGGACGGTGTTACAACAAAATTATGCAGATTCAGCAATGGGGACCCTTCATTCTGTAGTCTGTAAAATAAGTAAGTCATCTATGTATGAGACCCACTTTCTCGTGACACATCTCAAAACTAAGGGGCGGAGCAAACCATTTGTATCATCTGCCTTAAAATGCACAGCCATGGCTCAGCACCCGTAGCTCAGTGGTTACACTGGCGGCCACAGGCACCCAGGCTGGCAGGTTCGAACACGGCCCGGGCCTGCTAAACAACAATGACAACTGCAACAAGTAGCCAGGTGTTGTGGCAGGTGCCTATGGTCCCACCTACTTGGGAGGCTGAGACAAGAGAATCGATTAAGCCCAAGATTATGAGGTTACTGTGAGCTGTGACATCACAGCACTCTATCCAGGGTAGCATAGTGAGACTCTGTCTCAAAAAATAACAATAATAATAAAATAAAATGCACAGTCATAAGCTGGGTGGATGTACTATAGTCAGGGTGGAGAAACTCATTACTCAGAGGAGGACGTGTCTGGCAGCTGTAATTACAATCTTTTTATATGAGTATCCAAAGAGGGGCACAATTTCAGGTTCTCTGAACCTCAAATTACCCCAGGTCAGTGAGGGTTCACAGCCTGGGAGCTACCCCGTGATACAAAGAATAAATATGTTAAAGTTTAATAGCCCCAGAGTGTCGTTTATAGAACTTTATAATTCTGCCGGCATTTCCACACACCTGCCCCCATTGAATCCCAAATACCTCAGCCTGCTTGTCTCAGAGAGTTAACAAAGACCCTTCCAGTTCCAAGAAGAAGGAATTGGAGATTGATAAATTGAAAACATTTGCACAAGCCTGCTAAGTCGAAAGGTAGGACTCAGAATGGAGTTTCTGCCTCCCAGCTTTGTGTGTCTGCGTGTGTGTGTGTGTGTGTGTGTGTGTGTGTGCACATAAGCCGATTCCCAAGACTGTAATATGACCTTCATCCATCCAGCAAGACTCTCCAATGTGGTAACTCTATTATGCATGATACTGTGGAGCTTTTGTGAAGTTCGTATGCTAACCTTTGAGAACAGTCCCTTTTCTCTGCCCCACAACTTCCAGTGAACACTTATGTGTTAGATTTGACCATGATGTGACCTTCCTTTTTTTCTTCTTTGAGACAGAGTCTCACGTTGTCACCCTGGGTAGAGTGCTGTGCCATCACAGCTCACAGCAACCTCCAACTCTTGGGCTTAAGCCATTCTCTTGCCTCAGCCTCCCAAGTAGCTGGGACTACAGGCTCCTGCCATAATGCCTGGCTATTTTGTTGTTGTTGTTGTATCTGTCCTTGTTGTTTAACTGGCCTGGGTCGTGTTCAAACCCGTCACCCTCGGTGTATGTGGCTGGAGCTGTAACCACTGTGCTCCCGTCGCCGAGCCCACAATGTGATCTTCTAGAAGCAAAATATCCTGTTTTATCTCTACCTTTACTGCCTAACACATTGGCATAGAATTCTAGTCTATTCACCACCAAGAACAAAGTTTCCTGAGGGGCAGGCGAGAGAGGGCAGAAACACCAGTGAGGTGGCAATGTTGCTTTTTTAAAATTCACCCTGCACAGCCATTTTCACCTTCCTTGAATAAGCATCTCTCCAATAGAAAAATGGCTGGAATCACTGTGGATGGTCTTAATCCCCCGTGCCATGTTCTCCCTAACTCGCAAGGAACTAAAGCTCTTTATTTTAATAAAGGAAACAAACATCATCTTTAAGAGATAAAGGAAATTTTGTTGCCTCAAAACACAGTTTTCATCTATTCCAGGTTTTAATGTTTTTATCTTTGGAGAAAAACTTCCAAGGGACAGAAAAAGTCACCAGTCACGGAGGCCTCCATGAAGTAGAAGATACTGGATTCTTCCCAACAGAGAAAGACCAAGTTGGAGGTATCAGGGAAGAAGAGATACGTGACAAGGACATTTAGACTAACAGGCAGAGGGTGCCAAGCACTTTCGAGATGTCATCAACTTGGGTGAGACTTTTATTTTTATTTTTTTTTGAGACAGAGTCTCATTCTGTTGACCTCTGTAGAGTGCTGTAGCATCACAGCTCATAGCAACCTCAAACTCTTGGGCTTAAGCGATTCTCTTGCCTCAGCCTCCCAAGTAGCTGGGACTACAGGTGCCCACCACAACGCCCAGCTATTTTTTGGTTGTAGTTGTTGTTTGGCAGGCCCAGGCTGGATTAAAACCCTCCAACTCCAGTGTATGTGGCTGACGCCCTAGCTGCTGATCTACAGGCGCCGAGCCTTGGGTGAGACTCTTAAAGGGAAGAAAACCACAAGAAAACACCATTGTAATGAGAACAGGGAAGAGAAGAAAGATACCAGATGTTACAACCAAGTTCTGCGGTTCAAGTTCCAAATGGCAGACTTGGTCTCGGGCAGCACCAAGTCATAGAATTCGTGCAAAATGTAGCAAGTTTGTCACGACAACAGCTGCTTTAAGAGCCAGAATGAAAACCCTGGATGGCAATGGCAGTATCGTGATGAAATTCAGACAGGAGCTTCTAGCCGCAGGCAATGTCCACTCCAGAAGCTTCCAAGGCTGTCAGGCCTAGTGGGCCCAGGCTAAGACAGAAAGGTGTCAGGCCTAGACTATAATGGAAAAATACCAGCTAACTCCTGGCAAATTTCCGGACTGCAAGCTTTCATAAAAACTGAAGTAAGTCTAGTTCACTCCCAACATAGATGGGAAAGTACTAATTAATTTCTTACCTCCAGTTCACTCCAAATTTCTTGCTTGGCTAACTCCCTGGGAAATAAACCATCGGAGGCACCAACTGTTCCTGGACTGACCTTTAAACAATACCAGATGGGGAAAGTACTGAAGCTAAGATGTATAGGGGGAAAATATTAAAACAAATATGTATTAAATATTAAATTTAAATGAAATATTAAAACAAAAGTATGACTAACTAACCGTAAAATTCTACTTCTGTACGATGCTTGCTTGCTACCCTACCTGGATGCATCTGGACGGCCTGCATGCCAACCAGGATGCAGACCAAGCCTTAAAAACCTGACCCCCGTGGGTGGTACCTGTGGCTGAGTGAGTAGGAGGCCAGCCCCATATACCGAGTGTGGCAGGTTCAAACCCAGCCCCAGCCAAACTGCAACAAAAAAAAATAGCTGGGCTTTGTGGTATATACTTGTGGTTCCAGCTACTTGGGAGGCTCAGGCAAGAGAATGGCTTAAGTCCAAGAGCTGGAGGTTGCTGTGAGCTATGACACTACAGCACTCTACAGAGGGCAACATAGTAAGACTCTGTCTCTTAAAAAAAAAAAACAAAAAACCCTTAAGCACTTGGAGCTGCTCTTAGAAACCTCATGCTGGGACACTAAGACAGTCGCCAGCCAGCTCTTCAATTTAAATTTAACTTGTTTGGCAGTGTGGTCTTTGTGGAACTCCTGGGCACAACACAAGGATGACCAGCATCCTCAAAAAGGGGACATGAGGTCACAGGCACAGAGGGAGGACCCCATGGGGACACAGAGAGAAGACGGCGTCTGCACGCCAAGGAGAGAGGCCTCAGGAGGGACCAGCCTGAGACACCTGGACCTCGGACTTCCAGCCCCCACACCTCCGAGAAAATACACTTCTGCCCAGAAGTTTATGCTGCCCAGTTAGTGATTCTTTGTTATGACAGCGTGAACAGACGTACACAACATAAGCGAAAAAAAGATTATACAAGGAAAGAGAAGGTGAACATTGGCTGAGCACGGGGGCTCACACCTGTTATCCCAGCACTCTGAGAGGGCCCAAGGTGGGTGGATTGCTTGAGCTCAGGAATTTGAGACCAGCCTGAACAAGAGCAAGACCCTTTCTCTACTAAAAATAGAAAACCTACCCGGGTGTTGTGGCAGGTGCCTGTAGTCCCAGCTATTTGGAAGGCTAAGGCAGGAGGATCCCTTGAGCCCAATAACTTGAGGTTGCTGTGAGCTATGATGCCGCAGCACTCTACCCAGGGTAACAGAATGACACCTTCTCTTCAAAAATAAAAATTCAAAAATAAAAATAAAATAAGACAAGCTCCAGCCTTAAAATTGGGAAATATAAGGCATGGGGGTTTAAAAAAACAGCTGAAGATCTGGCTGAATTGAGCAACAGACATCAACAAAAAATATATCGTTGATGTGGAAAATGAAGCTGAGGAATTGTTACGAGATGTCCCAGGTTAGAAAGTCTCAAGTAGAATCCTTTTGCATATCTTGTAGGTAACATTAGAGAGATGTGTCAGGCAGTACTAGGTCAAGAAATACTAGCCACAGATTTTTTTTTTTTTTTTTAATAGAAATGGCGTCTCACTTTATCACCCTTGATAGAGTGCTGTGGCATCATAGCTCACAGCAACCTCCAACTCCTGGGCTTAGGTGATTCCCCTGCCTCAGCCTCCTGGGTAGCTGGCACTACAGGTGCTCGCCACAATGCCCGGTTATTTTTTTGTTGCAGTTTGGCCGGGGCCACGTTTGAACTCGCTACCCTTGGTATATGACTCCGGCGCCCTATCCACTGAGCCACAGGCGCCACCCTAGTCATAGACTTTTAAGAACGGAATTCAGAACCAAGTCCATAGCATAAAAAAGACAATGAATCAGAAAAATTTTTAAGAAGACATCTCTGCTTAGACAGTGCTGAAGTTTCAGGATGTAAAGAAAACCCAAATGATTACACTACTTAGAGCAGCAATTGAATGAGAATTGGGTCACTGTCAATTTCTCTTACTGACCTGTACAGAGTGGCCGTGTCCCATGCGACTTTTAACTCCTCAGTCACTTTACTCTATAACTATAATTTAGGGCGGCGCCCATAGCTCAATGGGTAGGGCCCTGCCACGTGCACCAGGGCTGGAGGGTTCAAATCCGGACCGGGCTAGCTAAACAACAATGACAACTGCAACAAAAAAAAACAGCCGGGCATTGTGGTGGGTCCCTGTAGTCCCAGCTGCTCAGGAGGCTGAGTCAAGAGAATTGCTTAAGCCCAAGAGTTTGAGGTTGCTGTGAGCTGTGATGCCATAGCACGCTACCGAGGGCACCATTGTGAGATTCTATCTCTAAATAAATAAATAAAGCTATAACTTGACCTCCAAATATATATTTATATCCTTTCCCCCAGAGCATATGAACTGAACCCAATTTGGCAATAGAGTCTCTGCAGATGTAATTGGTAAGGCATCTCAGGATGTGTCCAACCTGGATTAGGGGGGCCCTAACCCCAGTGGCAGGTGTCCTCCTAAGAGACAGCAGAGGACACAGACACAGAGGAGAAGCCACGTGGAGATGGAGGCAGAGACTGGAGTGATGTGGCCACAAGCCCAGGGATGCCTGGAGCCCCCAGGAGCTGGGAGAGGCAGGAAGGAGCCTCCCCTGGTGCCTGTGGAGGGAGCGGCCCTGAGACACCTGCTCCTCAGACCCCTGGGCTTCAGAGCTGCGGGAGGGTGAATTCCTGTTGTTTTAAGCATCTCCCAGTACGTGACTTTTTGTTCAGGCAGCCCAAGAAAGTCATACAAATAATTAAAATCCTTTCCATATGCTAAGACAGACCATCAACAAAGCAATCAAGGGAGATTTGGAGGGAACAAAAAATATCTATAACATTTTTCTATAAGTAAGTTAGAAAAGAGATGAAATATATCTGTACACATACGGACACATAGACACACACAAAAATGACCAGGGAACACATCAAAATGTTCTTAACCCTCTCAGCAACCAGAAAAAAATAAATTTTAAGGATAGAAAAGACAAAATTGGCTCACGATCAAAAGACCAAAAATTTTTAAGTGTGATTGAAAGCAGCTTGAAGAAGGATTCAGAGAGAGTCACCTTCACGGTGCTGCTGAACATAATTTTCCTACTAATTGCCACTAAATATCGAAAGATCTTTTTTTATTTTTATTTTTATTATTATTTTTTTTTTTGGCTTTTTAATTTTATTTCGTTGCTTTATTTTTTATTACTTTACTTTTTTTGTTGTTGTCGAGACAGGGCCCCACCCTATGCCCCTGAGCAGAGTGCAGTGGGTGTGGTAGCTCACCACAACCTCAGACTCGGGCTGCGGGCACCCCGCTGCCTCAGCCTCTGGAAGCCACTGGGATTACAGGCGCTCGCCGCTGCGCCCGGCTGGGTTTTTCCATTTTTTTCATGAGTCGGGGTCTCACTGTCGCTCAGGTGAGTCTCGAACTCCTGAGCTCAAGCAATTCTCCCTCCTCAGCCTCCCACAGTGCTGGGATTACAGGCATGAGCCACCGCACCCGGTGAAAGATCTTTTTTAAATGTTCACACACTTTGGGGGAACACTGGTGCTCAGCCTGCAATAAGGATGCAGAATGCAACATTGTTTTTAAACGCAGTGAAATGGAAACTATCCAGTCTCCCAAGGGGATACATTAACATATATTGATATATATTAATGTTAATATATTAATATCTATTCTTACTATAGGAGTCTTAAGCATCAGATCACAGGAAAGATAGCTATGTCTATTAATCTTGATAGATTTCCAAAATGCATAAATTAAAATGTTTTAAACAAGGCCGGGTGCAGAGGCTCACACCTGTAAATCCAGCACTTCGGGAGGCTGAGGTGGGAGGATCACCTGAATCCAGGAGTTCCAGACCAGACTGGGAAAATAGTGTGAGACCGCATTACTACAAAAAGTAAAAAAAAAAAATGTAGGTATGTGCGTATATGTATGTATATATATATACACATACACACACATGCCCAGATAAAAATGTGTTATATGTATTTATAAAATATATATTTAAATATATATGTGTGCACACGCGTGCGTGTGTGTGTGTGTGTGTGTGTGTGTGTGTGTAGTAGCAGCAGAGCTTTACATAAATTCCCAAATGTTCCTTCAAAGTGCCTAATATTCGACTTGGCGCCTGTGGCTCAAGTGGCTAAGGCACCAGCCACATACACCTGAGCTGGCGGGTTCAAATCCAGCCTGGGGCCCGCCAAACAACAATGATGCAGCTTGAGGCTCTGTCTCAAAAAAAAAAAAAAAAGTGCCTGACATTCAATAATTCTTGGAATGTTATTATAAATATAAGACCATGGGGAATACTCAGCATATAAAACATTTAAATACATCTATTTTATTTTATATACATATATATAAAATGTGGGCACGGTAAAACATACCTGTAGTCCCGGGTACCCGGGAGCCTGAGGCAGGAGGATGGTGCCCAGGATGGAGTAAGGTCTGATGACACCTGTACTCCAGCCAGGGTAACAGAGAAAAACTCTAGACCCACAAAAACACTTTTTAAATAAGTATCTTTCTGAAAATATATACAATACGACGGGTTTTATTTAATACGTAGATGCACAGATATCAAGATTCATGTGTATGCTCCCCAAAATGTATACCTATGATATATTCATTTAAAAATAAAGCTTTAAAATCGATGACTGGACATGGTGAGGAAGATACCCTTGCTAATTTCCTGGGTCGCTTTGATGGTAAATCTCTGTAATTCTATGTGGCATTTCCCAACCACAGGTGAAACCAAAACAATAATTACTTTTACAGAACCTTTCATCCAGGGAAATCGCAATGCTACCCCGCCGTTCCCTACGTGATCTTCACACTTCTGAAAAAGGATGTGGGATGATGGTAACATTCGCGACACGCCTGCAGGGGTGCCGAACAGGACGTCGCACAAGGTCAGCTAATAAATTTAAAGGCAGTCTATCCATTAATTAAAATATGCTTTTATGCACACACTAAAATAATCTACCCACTGAAACTGCTCACGCACCTGCTTGCAATGCTCAGATGAAAACTATCCTCTTTTCTTGGTTTACCTACACATCCCAAAATGCTGCTGTGCTCTGGAAAACCCACCGTGAATTCCCACCAAGCACACAGCTGTAAAGCCTCCTTGGTCATAGCAAAGTTGAGAACAGCTCCCTCAGACATAACGACCACACCCAGAAGAAGCTTAGCTGAGTTTAGCACCTGCCGCCGTCAGACAACAATTTGTCACTCTCTACATTTAATCCCTTCCTTTTTTTTTTTTTTTAATGTCTAAAATGTCTCAGGACAAAACCCTGGAAAGGCTGTCCTTATAGACACATAAAGCAAACCAGAGTATTAAGGGTCTGTAAAGAAGGAAAACTCCACCGTGTCAGGGGCAACTTGCAATATGCGGTAAAATGCCTGAGACCAGTATTTTTCCATCTCAGCCCCGTCAACATTTGGGGTGGGATCATTACCTCTGCACCCTGCCACCCCGCGCCCCCTGATGCTAGCACCAATCATTTCCCCATCAATGTGGCAACAAAAATGTCCCCAAACTTGTTGCCAAGTGTCCCCAAGGGGACAAAAAATTATCCCTGCTCCATAGTGAAATCTTCTGAATAGTGGTAAACCATCTTCCTGGATGATACTGAAGGTCATATATGTAAAAAAAAAAAAATTTGTTTAATTGCATATGTTAATGATTCATGATTCTAACCTTCTCATTCAAAGAGTTATTGATTTAGAATATAAGCTGCAGGCCAGGCATGGTGGCTCACCCCTGTGATCCCAGCACCCTGAGAGGCTGAGGCAGGTGGATTGATTGAGCTAAGGAGTTGGAAACCTGGCTGAGTAAGAGCGAGATCCCATCTCTGCTAAAAACAGAAAAACTAGCCAGGTGTCGTGGCAGGTGCCTGTAGTCCCAGCTACTCGGGAGGCTGGGGCAGGAAGATCGCTTGAGCCCAAGAACTTGAGGTTGCTGTGAGCTATGATGCCACAGCACTCTACCCCATGGAGACAAAGGGAGACTCTGTCTCTAAACAAAACAACAACAATGAACTAAAATATAATCTGTGTGATTGTGTGATGCTATTCTCCTTTTAAAAAATCTAAATATGGGCTCGGCATCCGTAGCATGGTGGTTATGGCACCAGCCACATACACCGAGGCTGGAGGGTTTGAACCCAGCTGGCGCCAGCTAAACAACAATGATAACTGCAAACAAAACAAACAAACAAACAAAAAATAGCCGGGCATTGTGGCAGGTACCTGTAGTCCCAGCTACTTGGAAGGCTGAGGCAGGAGAATCACTTAAGCCCAAGAGTTTGAGGTTGCTGTGAGCTGTGACACCACAGCACTCTACCAAGGGCGACATAATGAGACTCTATGTAAAAAAAAATAAATAAATAAATAAGTATTTTAGTAAGTAAAATGTAGAAATTCCTTATCTGCTTTATGTTGCAAAACTACTACGGGAAGACATTTAGTAAATTAAGCTGCTAATGTCTTATTTGGTTCTTTAATTTAACTAAATTAAAAAGTGAAAGCTCTCAAAAGACCTTTACATAAATTCCCAAATGTTCCTTCAAAGTGCCTGATATTCAATAATTCTTGGAATGTTATTATAAATATAAGACAATGGGGAATAGTCAGTAGTATAAAAAATTTAAATACATCTATTTAAAAAAAAAATACTTTTTCTCCTTTCTAACCACTAGATTTTACATTGGGTGAGATACTTACAGAGTCCTTATTTCGTTTGTACCAAGAAAGACACTACCAATAAAAACAAAATGAAATAAAATTAAAATAAATTAAAATAAAATAAGTTAGCATGAAGTAAATCTAACGTAAGAAAGTCTGGTCTCTAAAGTGGCAAAATTGTTACGTCACACAACGTAAGTCAACTTTGCATCTTTCGTATGAAAGAGGATGAAATATTGTTTATTCATTACAGTAGGCCCAGTTGCAAACCCCCCGTTCAGAAATTATAAGGGATAGCCTCTCAAGAAAAAAATAAATAGGACACTCTCAGTGAAGAAACTCACATCTAGAGACTTTATAATTCCACCGCCAGACCACCCACCTCTGTGGTCTTTGATACACCTGCTGAGTTCTCTTTCTGAGATTCCCGTACATGGTCGTAAACAGGAGTGACACGGATTGCTACCGTGAAATCCCCTACAGAAAACAGGGATAGCCCAGTGCTCACCCACAAAGGAATTGAAAACCAACTCTGGGGAAGCCACAACCCAGCAGCCGACACGGGACCCAGAATAAACCTCAGACGCAGTGAAAACATCCCCCCAAACTAGACATTATAGGATCCCATTTCTATATAAAATCCAAAACCAAATCCCCTTCCATTTAAGCACAGCCGCGTGCAATGATCCCAACCTTTTACAAGTTTTACTTACTCAAACCCAGTGGATTCCCGGCCTCCGACATTTGCAGAGGCTGGTCCTGAAATTCTAAGTTCCTGCCCAAGTGCTCCAAGCTGTAGTCACTACTGTAATTAAACATTTATTAAGGACGGAGGCTGGACACCGACTCCTCCATCAATTTTTTTTAATAATTAAACCTAAACTCACATGACAGTTGTTACATCGTCATTTAGAAAAAGAAAACTAGGTTTGGGTGGAGGGAGGTTGATGGGTTGGGCCACATCTATGGTGCATATTTTTATCTATAATAAAAAAAAAAAAAAAGAAAGAAAAAGAAAACTAAATAACTAAGAAATTACTGGTGAGATTCAAAGGTGGGCAGAGGGAAAAGAATTTTATATATATATCAGGTGCATTTCAGCATTTTAAAGGGAACAGCAGACTACATCATAACTTCCATCTTCCGGTCTAAATTCATCTTTTTTTTTTTTTTTTCTTGTATTTGAAAGGTTTTTATTTTGTTTTCCTTTTAAGGAGAATATTTTTACTGTGTATAGAATTCTGGATTGACAATTTATTCTTTTTTTTTTTAACATATACATGTGTTTATTAGGTTTCCATTTTTTTGCCTTCACAAAATTAAAAAGGCTTAAAATTTGATAACGATAACAATGTTTAAGATAAGGACCAGAAACAAAAACTTGTAAAGGACGAACGAACATAAATACATTCAGAAAAGGAATCAGACCATTGCTTCATTGAAATATTAAGCAATAATAATAATAATGCAAAGAAAGTAATATTCACATTGTCAAATAAGAGTATGTCTATTATAGATTGCTTTGATTCTGAGATTCAGTATGGAGTCATCAGTTAACTTCTTCTTATTATTTTTTTTAAGTATCAAAAAATGGACAACTAATATTTTATAAGTAAAGGTAAAAGATAATTTTGAAAAACATATCATGCCAAATCGTATAGACAACAGAAAAAGAAGAAATATTTTAAAATCATTGTACTTGATCTGGGTACACCTGATATTAAAATTGGAGAAAATATATTATTATAAAGGGGAAATTACAAACATATGTCACTTACAAATGAGGATGCAATATCCTAAACAACATATTAACAAGTTGAATTAAAAATTAATGTTTAAGTTATATACTTTGGTCAAAATTAAATCCAATTTACGTGAGAATTAGTCACTATTTTCTTTACTTGGTTTTTTTTTTCTTCATAGTATGAATCCTATGTATTCAATTTTGACATGAAGACAGTTAATGACACGGTGGGACATGAGGGAAGGGGAGAGCAGACGGGGGGGGTGAGGGAAAGGAAAAGAGAAAAAAAATAAAAAATAAAAAAATAAATTCATTGTTTAAGCACTGCATGGTAAAATTTTTCTGGAGAGGGTGGATGCCATTAGCTGCTTTTATGGGTAGAAACATTGGGACGTGTTTCATGCAGGATTGAGTTAGAAATTCCTCAAGAAATGTTTTTCTTACAGAACCTTTTCCTCACTTGATCTCAGCAGTTATTAGTCTTTAGAGGTGTGATATTTGAGGGGATGAGAGAAGAGCGGGTTTAGGTAAGAGTATGGGGGAAAATGCATATGTAAGAATTCTAGAAAAAAACAATTCCAATAAAAGTTACGTACAAGGAGCCTTTTGTTTGGACCCGGCCACACTCACATAAGCTCATATATGCATTTTCTGTAAATAACTTCCAGACTGCGCTGACGGAACAATAAACAGTTGCTAGAAAAAGTACACATGTGGACGAGGAGGGTAGAATGGTGGGAAACGGTGGCTTGGAAGGACGTGGGGCTGGGAAGGGTGGATGATGAGAAATGAGTTAACAGGTATGATGAAAGATGGATGTCCTAAACCCCTGATGTCCCCACTATCAAACCTACCCATTAATACAATACCTGTACCCCATAAATTTGCATTAAAAAATGAATTTTAGGCCCGGTGTGCTGACTCACACCTGTAATCCCAGCATTCTGGGAAGCTGAAGCAGGTGGATTGCTTGAGCTCATAAGTTCAACACCAGCGTGAGCAAAAGTGAGACCCTGTCTCTAAAAATAGCTGGGCATTGTGGCAGGTGCCTGTAGTCCCAGCTATGTGGGAGGCTGAGGCCAGAGAATTACTTGAGCCCAGAAGTTTGAGGTTGCTCAGAGCTATGACACCAGGGCACTCTACCTGAGGCGACAGAGTGAGACTTTCTCTCTTAAAAATCACTCTGGGAGGCTAAAGTGGGAGGATTCCTTAACCTCAGGAGTTTGGGACCAGCCTGAGCAAGAGTGAGACCTGGTCTCTACTAAAAATAGAAAAAGTGGCTCAGTGCCTGTAGCTCAGCATCTAGGGCACCAGCCACAGACACTGGAGCTGGTGGGTTTGAATCCAGCCCGGGCCCACCAAACAACAATGACAACTACAATCAAAAAATAGCCAGGCATTGTGGTGGGCACCTGCAGTCCCAGCTACTTGGGAGGCTGAGGCAAGAGAATCACTTGAGTCCAAGAGTTGGAGGTTGCTATGAGCTATGATGCCATAGCACTCTATCCAGGGTGACATAGTGAGACTCTGTCTCAAAAATAAATAAATAAATAGAAAAACTAGCTACGCATTGTGGTGGGCGCCCATTGTCCCAGCTACTGGGGACGCTGGAGGTAAGAATAGCTCAAGCCCACGAGTTTGAGGTTGCTGTGAGGTATGACGCCACAGCACTCTACCCAGACTGACGGAGTGAGACTCTACCTAAAAAAAAAAAAAAGAAAGAAAAGAATTTTAGTGAAAAGTGCCTATCAGCTAGGCATGGATGGTTCACACCTATAATCCCAGCACTTTAGGAGGCTGAGGAAGGAGGATACTGGAGCTCAGGAGTTCAGTGATTTCATATAGTGAAATCCAATCTCTACAAAATAATAAATTAAAAGTAAAAAAGTAAAGAAAAGCTATATCAATGAGTATTTTAGTATAGTTAATGGGCTGGTTTCAGCTTTAGAAAAAGCCAGAAATACTTTTCGTTCAAGACCATAGAGTCAGGATGGCTTAAAACTTGGTTAGAACAGTTTCACTGGACATAGATGTTAACATGAATTTTTCTGCAGTTAAGAATGAAAGGCGTGTGTGTGTGAGAGAGAGAGAGACACTAAAGGCAGAAAATAAATGCTTTTCTATCCTGGAATGAACTCACTGCAAACAGATCTTTTTCCTGGGTGAGTGTGTTCTGAAAGAAATTGCATGGTTGTCTTATGAAGTTTGTGCCAGGAGGCACAGATTCAAATACAGATTTTAGGAGCAACAATTCCCTGGAAAAAAAAAACAAGGGGAAAAAAAAAAAACAAACAGAGAGAAAAAGACAGTTTCAGTCTTAGCCATGATTAAATCTTGGGACAGTAAGGGCGGGAGCCCAGTCCTAGAATTAGTCCTGTGGTTCACTGATGGATCCAGAAAAAGAGGCTCATTTCTTGGACCAGAGGTTCTGGTGGTAGCCTCCCCCCTACTCCGAGGTGGGGAATAGGGTCCAAAGTACAGCTGATCCTGGCAGGAATCCAGGGAAGGTTACCCAGACCCTTGTAATCTTGGAGTCCAGAATCAGTTCGAAACAAAACACACAGAATCTGCTTTAAGCACAGCAGAAAAATGTGTTTGTTGTGATTCTGTACGATTTATCAGCTACAAAGCAAAACCAGCCGCCCTTGGGTATTCCCAAGTGTCCAGCCCACCTTATTCTAAGTTCCTTCGGTGTGGCCCCCAGGATAAGAGACTCTCATCCCAGCCGGCCCATGAGGAAACCGAAGCATAGAGAGGCTAAGGAACTTACCCAAAATCACACCACTTGGAAGTGCAACAGGCAGGCCGTCGGTCCAGACTTTGCTGTTATTACCGTGGTTGCTGCAAACCAGGACCCCCACCACCCCCAGATGTCCCAGCAAAGATACGGAACTACATTACCATTCATCATTCAGAGGTTCAGACTGGATTATAAGTTCCGTGCAAAGATCTATCAGCTAAAAAGAAGAACAGACAGCTCGGCGCCTGTAGCAAAGTGGTCACAGCACCAGCCACATACACCCAGGCTGGCAGATTGCAACACCCAGGCTGGCCTGCTAAACAACAATGACAACTGCAACCAAAAACAGCCGGGTGTTGCGGCGGGCGCCTGTAGTCCCAGCTACTTGGGAGGCTGAGGCGAGAGAATCACCTAAGTCCAGGAGTTGGAGGTTGCTGTGAGCTGTGGTGCCACTGCACTCTACCGAGGGCCAGAAAGTGAGACTCTGTCTCTCCAAAAAAAAAAAAAGAAAGAAAGAAAGAAAAAGAAGAACAGAACATGGGGGGAGGATTACAGCCTAAGAGGAGAAAGGGGGGTAGCTGATTCACGCACTCATTTGACAGGTACAGCAGTCACCTGCAGAAAGGGAAGCTGTTATGGGTGTCCAGGGAAACCAAGACAGGTGTACAACATATTGTGTTTCTTGTCAAACATTCACCTGCAGTCTCGCCATCAATGCCAGACCCTGTCACACCCTCGGATTTCATTACATGACTCCCAGCACGCGCTGTCACTCATCCCTGACGGCCCAACGTGCTTCCCAACGCTCATCTAACACGATATTACACGCGGAGAAGGTTTTCATAAGACGTCTTGTGTCATCCGGGAACAATGGGAAACATGACCCCACCAGGTCTCTACATCTTCAAACACCTGAGCTCCTAAAATACTTTTTATGGGGCTGGGCATGGTGGCTCACGCCTGTCATCCCAGCAGTTTGGGAGACTTTTATACCACCCTGGGCAACATACCAAGACCCCCATCACTAAAAAAAATAAATAATAGGGAGGTGCCTGTGCCTCAACAGAGTAGGGCGCCAGCCCCATATGCCGGAGGTGGTGGCTTCAAACCTAGCCCTGGCCAAAAACTGCAAAAAAATAATAAATAAACAAATAAATAAATAAATAAATAAATAATACTCCCCCTGCACATCATCTCTCTACACCAGTGACTCTCGCCCTGTTTACATGAGAGTGCCACCTGCTGGGGTTTTTAAACACGCCCCCGTTGCCACACTTGAATCCACCGGAAATCTACTCAGAACTGGTACACATGTTCAGTGAACTCACAGGACACAGAAGCCACGTATGAAAATCAGCGTTTCTCCATGGCCAGAGCGAACCATCTAAATTAGCTAAGTTAATAAAATAAGAGATAGAGAAATGTCATAATATTTTAAAGGGCTTTACTGCCAAAAGTTCTCTGCCTGTTGAAGGAAAAATGAAATCAACAGGTATCACCTGTGATATCCAAAATTGGAAAACCCACAGAAACAGAAAGTAGAAAAGTGTTTGGCAGAGTTTGGGGAGCAAAATTGGAGAGTGATTGATTCGTGCGTCCTGTATAAGGATACTTTATAAGTTCTTTATAAGGGCTACTTCCTCAGGGCCTCTCATCTGGCTAGAGTCCTACCTCCTAAAACCAGCAGGTTGGGGATTGCATTTTTTTTTTTTTTTTTTTTTTTTTTTAGAAAGAACCTCAAGCTGTAGCCCTGGGTAGAGTGCTGTGGCATCAGAGCTCACAGAAACCTCCAATTCCTGGGCTTAAGCGATTCTCTTGCTTCAGCCTCTCAAGTAGCTGGGACTTCAGGCACCCGCCACAACACCCGGCTATTTTTTGGTTGCAATTTGGCCAGGGCTGCGTTTGAACCTGCCAGCTCTGATGTATGTGACTGGCTCCTTAGCTACAGGCTTGAGCTGCAGGCTCCGAACCAGGTGATTGCATTTTTAACATTTGAATGAGAGAGGTGGTGCCTTTACTCAGTGGCTAGGGCGCCAGCCACATACACTGAGGCTGGAGGGTTTGAATCCAGCCGGGGCCTGCCAAACAACAATGACAACTACAATCAAAAAATAGCCGGGCATTGTGGTGGGCACCTGTAGTCCCAGCTACTTGGGAGGCTGAGGCAAGAGAATCGCTTGAGCCCAAGCGTTGGAGGTTGCTGTGAGCTGTGACATCAATGCACTCTACCGAGGGAGACAGCTTGAGACTCTGTCTCAGAAAAAAAAAGGGGGGAAACATTTTCACATCAAAGGACACTATTAAAAGAGTGATAACCCAACCCACAGCATAGAAAATGCAGGCAGTCCCCACGTTACGAACAAGGTAGGTTCTGTAGGTTTGTTCTTAAATTGAAGGGAGATGTATGTTGTAACAGGTGCATTTAGCTTTTACCTATAAAAGCCTCCCTCCTCCATTGGTGAGAGTCCTGCATCAACTGGATGTTGGTAACTTGAGGACTCCCAGCTAATGGGGAAGCCCTAGGCGTTAACATTTCTGAAAGTGAGATGCATCTCAGCCAGGGGGCAGCAAAACCTTACTGTGCACAAACTTTCTGCTAACATCTCCCGAGGAGTTTAAAAACTTGGCCGCCACAGAAGATCACTGTCGCCTGATCAAATATTCACCATCATTGTTATTTCAGCCGTTCCAATTTTTTTCTTTCGTTTTTTAAATTTTTTTGCAGTTTTTGGCCGGGGCTGGGGTATGAACCTGCCACCTCCACCATATAGGGCCGGCACCCTACTCCTTTGAGCCACAGGCACTGCCCTTTCCAATTTCCTTTTTTCTTCCAGAAAAGCGAGTTGAAATTCCACTGCGGAGTTGTTTGACACCCCTTTTCAATCTGCCTCCTTTCCTAGCTTCCCCGGCTCGGGAAGTTTGATAAGTAAAGCAAACCTCAATTAGCTGCTTTCCTGCCTGCAAATACTCATTAATGGGTAAAGTCTTTGCAGGGGACAACTCGTGAGCTTGTAAATAGCTCTTGTCCCATAGGCAGGAGGCTCTATGCCTACCAAGTTATCAGGACAGCCACTGTTCTTTAGGCATTTGCCATTCTATGCAGACGCCGCTACCTTTAGAATCGTGACTCCAAGTCTGTTGATTCTACTTGCACAAGGCATCTGTTTTTTTGTTTGTTTTTTGAGACAGGGCCTCAAGATGTTGCCCTGAAAAAAAAAAAAAAAAAAAGCTGTTGCCCTGGGTAGAGTGCCGTGGCATCACAGCTCACAGCAACCTCCAACTCCTGGGCTCAAGCGATTCTCCTGCCTCTGCCTCCCAAGTAGCTGGGACTACAGGCACCCGCCACAACACCTGGCTATTTTTTGGTTGCAGCTTTCATTGTTGTTTGGCGGAGCCCACACTGAATTAGAACCCGCCAGTTCAGGTGTATGTGGCTGGCGCCTTAGCCACATGAGCCACAGGCGCCAAGCCCACAAGGCATCTGTTTTATCCATCTAACGTGGGTCAAGTCTGTCCTTCTACAAGAAACGCTAATCCCCTCAACTCCTGCATGCACTGCTCTGGTTTTGAATCATAAAATTTGTGGGAATTGGTTATACGATCCTAGAAAGCTCGTATAATAGTTCACAAATCTCAGCTCATGAATGTCTTTGCCTTGCCAAATTGCACAGTTATGGCTGGTCTTATCTATTGGGTTAGCCCAAAAGGAGCTGAAGTCCTAGCGACCGAGAAACACGACATTATGTGCAGATGGAATCTTTGCCCATACTGAATTTAAGATGAGGTCCTTAGGGGGTTTTAATTCAACCTAACTAAATAAAAACGAGGCATTTGGACCATAAGAGACCCACCGTCCACAGGAGAAACACCAGGAGAACATCAATGCAGAGATTGAGGTGACATATTTATAAGCCCAAGAAAGCAAAGGAATGTTAGCAACCCCAGGACGCTATCAGGCAGGCATAGAAAATAACAGAAAGATGGTGGGGCTAAAAAAAATAAGTGCTTGAAGATATAACCATGGGGAATTTCCCAAATTTAGCAAAAGATATAAATTTACATGAAGCAAAGTAAATCAGAATATAAAGACTGAATGAAAAAAAATTTCCACTCAAATGTTCATCACAGATAAATGCCCCAAAACTAAGCACATTAAAAAAAGATCTTTGGAGGAGAGGCGGTACCTGTAGCTCAAAGGAGATAGGGCGCTGGCCCCATATGTCGGAGGTGGTGGGTTCAAACCCAGCCCCGGCCAAAAACTGCAAAAAAAAAAAATCTTTGGAGCAGGGAGACAGAAATGGCATCTGCCTGTAAAGGAAAAATAATTGCAAGAATAATGGATTTCTTATCAGGAACTATAGAGGCCATAAAAAGAAGTGGCACAGTATATACCAGGTGCTAATTGAAAAGAACTGTCAACCCAGTATCCAGTAAAAATATCTTTCAGTGATAAAGAAGAAATCATTACTTTCTCACACAAAAGAAACAAGAAAAATCCGTCACTAAAGGCAGCAAGGCCAGAGGAAGTTCTGAAAGGACATGATAAAAAAGGGAATCTAGTAAGATTAGAAAGAAAAAAAGAGCAATAGAAAGGCTAAAAATGTGGGCAAACCTAATAGGCTTTTCTTGCGATCTTGATTTTTCTAAGCTATGTTTGTCGGCCGAAGCGAAAATTGTAAACACTGATGTGTACCGAAATGTATGCAGAAAAAAACAGTTGAGGCTGGGTGCAGTGAACACACCTGAAATCCTGGCACTCTGGGAGGCGGAGGCAGGAGGATCGCTTAAGCTCAGGAGTTCGAGATCGGCCTGAGTAAGAGCGAAACCCAGTCTCTACTAAAAATAGAAAAACTAGCTGGGTGTTGTGGGTCCTGTAGTCCCAGCTACTCAGGAGGCTGAGGCAGGTGGGTCACTGGAGCCCAAGGGTTCGAGGTTGCTGTCAGCGAGGCTGACATACTAGCACTCTATCCAGGGTGACGGAGTGTAACTCTGTCTCGACAACAACTGAGAAATGAATCTGAAGGAATAAAAGGCAATTAGAGCAGGTATCATACCACCTGCAAACTCTCTCACTGGGTCATGAGTCAGTCTTGAAATATTCCTCCTCTGCTAATTCATCATCACTCACCTACGTTAAGAAGAAAAGATAATTGAGTGAAAAAAAGCCCAGCCAGGTGTGGGGGCCAGGCCCCTTCCTTTCTCTACCGTAGAACTTGATGGGGGGGAAAAAAACACCTTGGTGTAAAATAATGACTATTCTCTGGGGTCTCAACAAGGAGCCTCCTGGGAAAGCAGGTGGTTTGAATCTACGTTTGTGATTTTCCAGCATCTGCTTCAAAAACGAAGAATGCTCTTCAGAGAAAAGCTACATCAGAATTTAACACTGTTGGGCAGCACCTGTGGTTCAACGGACTAGGGTGCTGACTTCATGTGCCGGAGGCAATGGGTTCAAGCCCAGCCCCAGCCAAAAATCACAAAAACAAACAAACAAAAAAAGAATTTAACACTGTTAAACATTCACAAGCATGATTGGCTGTGATCGACCAGGAAGATTAAATAATAATCAGAGTAAATAGTGCCTTACGCCCAACCCTAAATCCTCTGGTTCTGATAATCTGGGAAGGAGGATTGGAATCTGTAATCTGAAAAACCGCCTCGAGTCATTCTGGTGCACAGCCCAGCTTTAGAAAACTTGACCTGCCATTTTATACTCACAAGGGTACAGGTCACCTTTTTTTAATGCATAAAACACCCGTAAATGAACATCCAAGGAGCCGGAATTCTCTCACAATAAGAGGTTTACTTTCTGGTTTCTGATGAACACTTCTTAGAGAATTTATCCTTCTCCCAACTTTCCACACTGACAAAGATGTGATAAAGATGACCAAGAATCAAGATGAGATTTATTTATTTTATATATATATTTTTTTTTGAGACAGAGTCGCATGTCACCTTCAGTAGAGTGCTGTGGCGTCACAGCTCACAGCAACCTCAAACTCTTGGGCTGAAGCAATTCTCTGGCCTCAGCCTCCCAAGTAGCTGGGACTACAGGCGCCCACCCCAAAGCCTGGCTATTTTTTTTTTTTTTTTAATTGCTCTATGGTTTTATTTCTGCCTTCTTTTTTTTGCAGTTTTGGCCAGGGCCGGGTTTGGTATATGGAGCTGGCACCTTAAGCCCAGCTATTTTTTATTTCAGTTGTCATTGTTGTTTAGCTGGCCTGGGCTGGATTCAAAACCAACACCCTCAGTGTAAGTGGCTGGCGCCAAACCACTGCGCTATAGGCGCCAAGCCTCAAGATGAGATTTAAAAGCACACACAGAAAAGAAAACAATTTACCCATGTCTTCCTCCACTGATACCTCCTATTCTTCGTGGATTCCAGCTGGCTTAAATCCCAGGGTTTGACCTCCACGGCATTTAAGCATCACTTTTATCCTGATAGGAGCTTTATTGCATTCATAATATCAAAGCTGGAAAAAAAAATAATAATAATATCAAAGCTGAAAGCAATGACTCTGGGGAAACTGCATTTTAAGTTCTGTCTTCTGTGCAAACGGTAAGAACATTTTAAGTTAAGTCTGAACATTCTCAGGTATCAGCAGTCCAAATAAGACAGAAACAGCGGCCAGCTGGAGAGAGAGACTTAGTGCCCACAAGGAGAGGGGTGTCCCTTTGCCGCCCCTACACAGTGAGACGTTAAACCCTAATCGAACAGAAATGGAAAATTAGAAGAAATAAGCAGGAGGAAGAGGAGGTGGGGTAAAGTAGGAAGAAATGAAAGACAGGAATGGAAGAACAGAGAGAGAGAGAGAGAAGCCGTTCTCACCGGAAGGCCTCTGGAAGCTTAATGTTTTTAGTTTGTGGGTCAGGCAGTTAAAATAAACATAAAAAGACACAAAGATAGCTAAGGTATAATATGAGAAGAAAGAAAGGTTTGGGACAGATGGACGT
The DNA here is from genome assembly GCA_963574355.1 of Loris lydekkerianus. Classification (NCBI taxonomy): domain Eukaryota; kingdom Metazoa; phylum Chordata; class Mammalia; order Primates; family Lorisidae; genus Loris; species Loris lydekkerianus. The sequence continues at coordinate 6,104 of CAUYPK010154799.1, read as the reverse complement.
AAGCTTCTGTCACAGACAGAGCCGGGTGCCCCCTTCTCTCTCTCTCTCTTTTTTTTTTTTTTTTTTTTTGTGCTTTCTTAGCAGGAAGGCATCACCCCAGGCACGTGAAGGACATGGTGCTTCTTTAACCAGCCAAAAGGTGGGAGAAAGTTTGAAAAACCCAAAGAAAGACCACATGTTGCAGACGTCTAGAACACCTAGGTTCTGCAGTCTCCAAGAGTTTCCAGAACAGCCTGGGGCAACAGCGTGATTCCCTCAGGCAATATTGGTGGAATATCCTTGTATCTTTTCAAAGGATGGCTTTGCCTTAGAGATAAACCCTGAAGTATCCCTGTGTAGACCCGGAGCTCAAAGGCATGGTGTTGATTAGTGGCTGACTGAGTTGATATGTTAATAAAACTTGCTTTTCAAGGCCCTGCTTGGTGGCTCCTGCCTGAATTCCCAGCATACTAGGAGGCTGTGGCAAGTGCTTTGGTTGAGCTCAGGAGTTCCAGACCAGCCTGAGCAAAAACGAGACTCCCATCTCTACTAAAAATAGAAAAACTAACTGGGTGTTGTGTCAGGCACCTGTAGTCCCAGCTACTAGGGAGGCTGGGGTAGGGGGATCACTTGAGCCCGGGAGTTTCAGCTTGCTATGAGCTATGCTGACCCCACAGCACTCTAACCCAGGTAACAGAGCAAGCCTCTGCCTCTGAAAAAGAAAAAAAAAAAAAAAAAAATTGGACAACTGCAATTTATAACAGGATTATTTGTCAGACAAGAGTCCCCTGTCAGAACTCTGGAGAGTGTTAAGTGCATAAGTGGTTTTAAAGATGCATTTGGTTTTTAATTATTCAAGGCCTACGAGTGTGCAGAAAAGTCCTTATTTGAGAAAAGTGTTTGAAATGAATCAGTTTCCATCTAACGTTGCCTGGAATGTGTGTCCTGCCTCTATATGGAAAAACAAAAAAGTATGCTGCCTGGCAAATACATAAGAAAGTAAATTGTACCACCCTGTCCAAAAGGCTCTGACATACCCAGTGCAACAGCTAAAGTGACCCAGCTACACACACTACAAGTTAGTTGCAGCTGTCATCTGAGTTATGTTCTTTTTTAATGTTTAAGGCAAATGCAACGGGGGTAGAGGGAAACCCACACAATTTAAGGGCTGAGTAGTGATTCTTCAAGAGGAATGTTCAAGGAAAACAGGTTCCCGTTCCCACTTTGGAAAAAAGCCGTCCCCATCTGGATTTGATCCAAAGTCAAGAAGGTTACAAACTCACAGATGAAAAGACTTTTGCTGCTGCTGTCTGGGCAGGACTTGTCTGGACTCCTGCTGGGGGTGGGAGGGACATTCTACAAATAAGAACAGAAGGTCTTCTGTCCTCTACAGAGATCTGCAAGCTGACAACCCCAGCTTTGGGAGTTGTCTGGTCCTTCCCTGGGACAACCTAACTTGGTTTCTGTGAAATTCCTGTTTCTGCTTTTTGGTGTGGACACGCCACGCATGTGTGTGGACCAGTCGGCCGGACGATATTGCTGCAGGAGCCAGCGAGCGTGTCCAACACGGCCAGGACGAGAGGCTCCCTCTGAGGACCCAGCGTGCCACCAAATCCAGCTGGGCTCTGGCAGTTCAGGTAACTAACCGTGCTTCCTGCGGGCCCCAGCGAGCAGCTTACCCAAAAAGGCATGTCTTCCCTGGCAAACTGCCTCGTCATCCTTTCAAATCGGTCGCTGGAAGTGTTTTGCACTTTAAAAACAAAAAACATAATAGCGAAAATACAAAATGTGTATTTTATGTGGGAGATTTCTAAATATAGTGCATAAGAAAAAACAAGGACAGAAAATAGTCTAACAAGCAGGAAGGGCAGAAACATGACAGAGTCTTATATTGTGTTTTGGACATTGGAGGGTTACGGAGATAGAAAAACTGAATTGGAATTGGGGTGGGGAGGAGGGAAGGCGCAGAGATCAAAGGAGCACCTAACAGTTTATGGCAGAGGTGGGGAGCCCAGCACGCTGGCTGCCGGGGGCTGAGGTCAAAGCCTGTGATTCTGTCGCACGGGAGGCCATCAAAGGCCACATCATGGGTCACACTTGGACGGTTTTCTTTTTTCTGCGTCTTTTCTTTCTTTGTTTTTTTCCTGTCTTTCTTATGGGAATTGTTATCGGGCAGAAAGCAGGCAGCTCGCTACAAAGTACACGGTGTTCTAAGGATTAAAGTGCAGAATTCCTAGGAGAAGAGAAAAAAAGAGGATCGTTTTGTGCAGTTAAACAAAGCATCTTACCGAGGAGGTTGGCCACAGCACGGACACATAATTGTATGTCCTACGCCTTTCCAACCAGGATGAACGATCCTATATTTAGAGCTCAAATCTAAACCAGCCAGAAAAAACAAACACAGTCAAGCTCTTCAAGAGAGTCAGAAGCAGCCACAATACATTTTCTTCTGGGAAAATTAAAGGAGAGAGAGAGAGAGAATATGCCTATTTAATTTTTTTTTTTTTTTTTTGAGACAGAGTCTCACTATGTTGCCCTGGGTAGAGTGCTGTCGCATCACAGCTCACAACAACCTCAAACTCTTGAGCTCAAGCAATTCTCTTACCTCAGTGTCCCAAGTAGCTAGACTACAGGCACTCACCACAATGCCCGGCTATTTTTTGTTGCAGTTGTCATTGTTGGTTAGCTGGTCCAGGCCAAGTTCAAACCTGCCAACTTTGGTGTACATGGCCAGCACCGTAACCACTGTGCTACAGGCACTGAGCTCCTAATTAATTTTTATAAAGATAAATATGTATGCATAATTTTTGCACTTACCACTGTAGGAACAAGGAATATAGATGCATTTTTTTTTTGAGACAGAGTCTCACTTTGTTGCCCTCGGTAGAGTGCTGTGGCATCACAGCTCACGGCAACCTCCAGCTCTTGGGCTTAGGCGAGTCTCTTACCTCAGCCTCCCAAGTAGCTGAGATTACAGGTGCCTGCCACAATGCCTGGCTATTTTTTGTGTAGTTTGGCCAGGGCCGGGTTCAAACTCACATCATTAGTATATGGGGCTGGCATCCTACTCACTGAGCCACATGCACTGCTCTAGATGCACGTTTTTATCATGAAAACATGGACCGTTTTATTAAATTGCACAGGAACTTTATGGACACCCTATCTATAGTATACATTTACAAATTGTATATAATACATTTATATTATATATTCCGTATGAAATGCATAATACAGAGGGTACTGAAAAATGTGTACGCATTTTAAGAAAGGGAAAAATTGTGTTAAATTATAATACCCAGCTCACGTATGTCTTCTGAAATTACGGGAGCTACGAGTAGAAGGTATGATATAGTTGATAACAAATGTTATTGAAATATATCAAGTATTACTCTTTTAATACTTTTTTTTTCTTCTTAACATGCATAAACTATTTTTGGCTCCCTCTGTATTATATGAATATATGCATGAAGACATTCCTATAGGCGGCCGACGAGGTGATGATTTAAGATTTGTTGCCAAAAAATCACACAGTGGAACCAGCTGCAGATGGATGCCCGTCAGTGAATGTGGAAGGTAATCATTTGTAACTCCTCCCACCCGGTGCTCTCTGGGACTCGTGCCCTGAACCGTCCCTTAGCACAAGGCAGGGAGGGACGTGCCTGATGTCTCGCTCATGAGTGAGAGCGTGGTGTCATCTCACAGGAACGGGACGGGCGGCTAGGACAGAGTGCCTGCCAGTTGGTTTTTCACAGACTCAGGGTTGTGGCTGCTTTACCAACATCGTGAGAAGCCATCGGGCTGAGCTTGACTCAACGACCGTCTTTGTAAGTCAAGAGAGGTGATTAAACCCACGTGGCAGGGTTCCAATCCACAGAGTAGTACATTTCCAAACACATTCGTTCGGGGTGTTTATAAACTGTTGACTGCCTCCTTCATCTTTTCTGAGTGAGGTTTTCTTTTTCTTTCTTTCTTTCTTTTTTGGAGACAGAGTCTCATTTTGTTCCCCTGGGTAGAGTGTCGTGGCATCATCACAGCTCCCAGCAACTTCAAATTCCTGGCTTCAAGCAATCCTCCTGCTTCAGCCACCGAGTAGCTGGGACTACAGGCACCTGCCACAACACCCAGCTAGTTTTTTTCTGTTTTTAGTAGAGACGGCTTCTCACTCTTACTCAGGCTGGTCTCGAGGTCCTGAGCTCAAACAATCCACAGGTCTCGGCCTCGCAGAGTGCTGGGATTACAGACGTGGACCCCTGTACCCTGCCTGTTTTTTATTTTGTGTGTGTTTTTTTTTAATCAACATTGCATGGCTATAATTTTTCACAGCACATGGCCTCCAGTGGGTAATGCCGATAACCATTTAAAAACATAAGGAGATTTGACAGGCACAAAGGCTCATTCTTCAGCACTCTGGGAGGCTGAGGCCAGAGGATCACTTGAGCTCAAGATTTTGAGATCACCCTGAGCAAAAGAGACCTCATCCCTACCAAAAAAAAAAAAAAACAGACAAATTAGCCAGGCATGGTGCTGGGCACCTGTAGTTCCAAGTACCCACGAGGCTGAGGCAGGGATATCACTTGAGCCCAGGAGTTTGAGGTTGCTGTGAGCTGCGATGTCAGAGCACTCTAGCCTGGACAACCTTTAGGAAACTGTTCACCTGATTTGGTGGACACAGGTGTGGCACTGGGCTCCTCCATGCTGGAATGTCCTGTCCGGTGAGTCTGTGCTATCCTCGTAATCTCCAATCTGCTTCTGGCCAAGGAAATGCACACCTGAAGTCAATCATTCCTAGCCCAAAGCCCTGTGCAAATGCCCCCTGTGATCAAATTTGCTTCCTTTGGGAAGGAATTCTCTTGCCTTCGATTTGGGGGGTTCGGGAGGAAATCCCAGGCAGAGGGGCGTGCTGTGAATATCTCCCACAGGGCAGGCTGGATTCTTACTCTGTGCCAGGCTCCGGTGAGCAAACAGCTTGCAGCTTTCTCTCTATCCATGACTAATGGCCCAGTTTGTTTGCACAAAGTAGAAAAGTAACCAAGACTCAGCGTCCTGGGGATTAAGTTCTTTTCTGCACAAGGGTGGATGTGTTCTCCTCCAGGAAAGCACCCACTCTCTGCAGCCTACAGCACCTCAGTCTCATGCTTTCCAAAACTGAGCTCATTCACTGCCTTTACTTCCATCTGTTTTTTTATAAAAGAAATGTATAACTCACTGTGGGGCCAAAGGGGAGAGAGGAATTGGAAAAAAGAGCACTTTTCCCTGAATCTCCACACCCAGAAGTGAATCGCTGCTGGGCTGGTCTGCTGTAAACACCATTCCCATATTTTGTTTTGAGATTTCTCCCCTACATAACGTTTGTACAGTATTTTCCTTTTATTCATTGTTTTCTGGACATTGGCATTGTGTCATCAAACATCAGGAAACAAAATTAAATCAGGTATTAACATTCTCAGTTAGTGCAATTTTCTCTCCAGGTACAATTTTAAATCGGTCTCTCTCTCTGCCTGTGACGCTGTTAGAATCACACCTCTCCCCTCTGTTCTGTAAACAGCAGGCCGCAGGTGACGCCTGTTTATTTCTTTTTTTTTTTTTTTTTTTCAGCAGACAGAAAATTGCTGGTGATAAAGCAATTTTAAGGTCTTGTGATATTTCCCCATCTCTTATTTTATTTATTTATTTATTTATCTTTATTATTAGTTTTTTGGGGGGCCGGGAGCAGGTTTGAACCCGCCATCTCTGGTATATGGGGCCAGCGCCCTACTCCTTGAGCCACAGGTGCCGCCCTTTATTTATTTATTTTCATTTTATTTTATTTTGTTTTGAGACATAGAGTCTTACTATGTCGCCCTCCATAGAGTGCTGTGGCATCACAGCTCACAGCAACCTGAGATTCTTGGGCTTAAGTGATTCTTTTTTTTTATTATTATTTTTTTTTATTATAGATAAAAATATGCACCATAGATGTGGCCCAACCCATTACCCTCCCTCTACCCAAACCTCCCCCCTCCCTTCCCCTTCCTTGGTCCTTTCCTCGTAGTCTTGTGGTATAGTTGGGTTATAGCCTTCATGTGAAAGCTATAGTTTAGCTTCATAGTAGGGCTGAGTACATTGGATACTTTTTCTTCCATTCC
>CAUYPK010154796.1:0-15230 GCA_963574355.1 Loris lydekkerianus | reverse complement strand
TATCTTAGAGTCCAAATTAGCATATAGCATATAATATTTTTTATATATATTACCAAGGTGTGTTGTTTTATCTTAGAGTCCAAATTAGCATATAGCATATAATATTTTTTATATATATTACCAAGGTGTGTTGTTTCATCTTAGAGTCCAAATTAGCATATAGCATATAATATTTTTTATATATATTACCAAGGTATGTTGTTTTATCTTAGAGTCCAAATTAGCATATAGCATATAATATTTTTTATAAAAGATAATAAATATAAAGAAGTAAGAAATAATTAGTGAAGATAGTGGAACTTTTATCATATGATTCTTTATTTTAAATTGGAATTGGGGCTCTGTACATGTAGCTAAAGCGGCTAGGGCGCCAGCCACATACAACAGAGCTGGCGGGTTCAAATCCAGCCCAGGCCTGCCAAACAACAATGACAACTACAACCAAAAAATAGTGGGGTGTTGTGGCGGGCACCTATAGTCCCAGCTACTTGGGAGGCTGAGGCAAGAGACTCGCTTAAGCCCAGGAGTTGGAGGTTGCTGTGAGCTGTGATGCCATGGCACTCTACCTAGGGCGACAGCTTGAAGCTCTGTCTCAAAAAATGAAGCCGTAAATAAATAAATTGGAATTGGATAATACCAGGCTTGTGCCTAAAATTGGCCCTTCTATAAGAAATCCACCTGCTACAAAATATAGTGTGGGTATTCTTTGTAACTGAAGCTATCACCATCATAGTTGGCAGTTTGGGTTATGGTATCTCTTTTAGACATACCGTATATGTGATCTGCATAGACTAATAGTACCATATTGTTCCTTGTTAGCATGTTAGCCTGGCTCAGTTTCCCATGAGCTATGTGTCAGATACACCCAGCGAGCATGGAGCAGGTGTCTGAGGAATGTAATCAGAGTCAGGGAAGTACTCGTAAAGGCAGGGGAAAGCTGAGAGGACAGTATAGCTGGAGACTGTGGACACCTATGTTAGAATGGGGTGGGAGTAAGCTACAGTTTGCAATGAGTCTGTAATGGTTTGGAACTAGTTTTACTTACTACCCAATAGCTATAGAACAGCCCTATAGATGCTAAAGAGTCCATTCAGAAGGTTATAGTATGGCCAGTTCTCTCCTTCACCGATAAGCAACCTTGCATTCCAAGAGCACCATCCTAGACAATAGCCAACTTGGAATCCTGTTAAAGTTTATATAAAGTACCCTTTTGGTTTTCACATTTTAATTGGAAAAATATATAACTTATTTTTTGCACCAATAAGACATATAATTAGAAGAAACTCTCAGGGCAATAGCTTGAGACATATGACCCAGGGAGCCATGTTGGTAGCTTGTAGTACGTATACATCCAGTACTGGACTCAGACAACCCCTTTATACAATCCCACGAGATCTGGTGCTCTGGAACAAAGAGAAGGCAAATCACCCTAGTCTCCTCTTTATAATGAAGAGGTAAAATAGCATTCCAGAACCATTTGCTAAAGCCCTGTATACCCTTTTCAATCAACCAATAAAACTGTGTTTTCAAATAACCTGAGACTGCCTGCTACTTTAACCTGCCTGAGGAAAGATGGTCCACATTAGCTGAGTTCAGGATGGCTAAGTTTAGGGAGAGAAGCCAAGTAGGGAACGCTGGCTTTCTAGCCCAGCTGATAGTGAAGAAATTTAAAGTATGGGTGTGACCACAGGGCACAAGGTAGACATGAGGGGTTGTTTAATAATAACTTTATTTTAATTACACACTGGGATTTTAAGATCAGTAGATAACAGCATAAATGTGATATAATTGGCAATGTCCTTCATTAATAGTTGTTTATGGACTGAGATAAGGCTATTAAAGAGAATAACAAGTATATCTGCAACTTGTCTTAGGTGGCACTTACTCAAAAGCTTCTACTCCGAATGGCTATGATAACGGCATTATCTGGGCCACTTGGAAATCCCGGTGGTATTCGATGAAGAAAACCACTATGAAGATAATTCCGTTCAACAGACTCGCCATTGGAGAAGGACAGCAACACCACATGGGGGGAGCAAAGCAGGTGGGGCCGGAACACCATGTGGAAATAGAATATGATTAAGTCATTTCACCCTGGGGTTGATGGGTAGAAAATTAACTAGTAATTTCTATTGATCCACGAAATTTAGAAATTTTCTGAAAAATTTCTTCTTATTTTCTCTTACCATATTCATTGATTTTAAAGCTTCTACTAAAGATAGTTACCCTTAAATGGAAATTGAAACTCACTGTGGACTATATTTCCAAATCACTGAAATCAAAGTTATTTAAAAATTGATAATTTGATGACACAACATTTTGACTTATTTCCCAAAATATGAACAATAATAAAACTATTATCCCTTTTGCATTTTTATGATCACTTGTCATTTTGTCTTGGTAATTTTTACAATTTTATTACTTCCTAAATATTTAGTATAATTTTCTCCTTACAAAACAGGAGAAAATTTTTGATTGTCGAATGCTAAGTATTTTCCATTTATTACCCTTAAATCATGCAATTCTTATTTTTAAAGAGAAATAATTGTATCTTTTTAATATATATATTTTTTGTTTTGTTATATATTCATAGGCTGGAGACGTTTAAAAGACCATTTCACAAGAGATTGTTTTTCAAAGGACTTTATATGAACAGAGAAACATAGTATTTTTCCTACAGGACAATGGACTTGCAAAGCCTCACTTCATTTTAAGAGTCAAAAGAGCCCATGTTGAAAACTCCACTAACATTTTTATGCTGGTGATAATTTATCTACATGCATTTCAATAAACCTCTTGTTTCCTAAGAGTAAATATATGGTACCTTTTATTGACCACTAAAAACCACCACTTTTTACCAATTTAATAATTACTATTGGGCAATTATCAGTAGTCGCTGAGCTCTCACTTTATGCTAAACATTATACCTGGGGACTCCGGGGGAGTTGCAAAGGAAATAAAAATCATAGCTTTTACCTTCCAGGTGATTTAAGACAAATACAGGAAAATACAGCAACTCAAAGTAACAAAACGGGATATGAAAACAGGCACAAGTCACCATCATATAACTAAGATGCGTGGTATACACACAGCAGCTGGAGACAGACAGCTGCTTGGAGATGCTCCCAGTAGCATTCAGACCTGGTCACTCCAAGAGGACAGCCACAGAGTGCTAAGGTTTAGGGAACCAACTGCTCAGTCCCTCTCTAGTTAAGTAGGAGGAGAGCGAACAGAGCCACTCTTCATTAGGAACTGACTGTTTTGTGGCTGAGTTCAGGGCGTGCCAATTTTCTAAGCATTAGCTAAATCTGTGTAATTTGGCATCAGGTTGACTGCGTAAAGTAATTGACTAATTTTATGAGAGGTGGATTTTATGAGAGGAGAGAAGTTCGTTCAGAATTTCTGAGCTTTGATCATGAACTCTTTTTCCATAATTTCTTCCTTAATCTTCTCATTTTCTTGTTCTCATGACTCCTGGGAGAAGTATAATGACAATAAGTCAACTCTAGGTATACAAGCACATACTGTGAGGCTCTGGAAAAGAGAAACATCGATGTATTGTCCACCCTCCTTTGTTCATGTCTGAATGAGACGTTCCTTCAATTCACATTTATTGAATGCCTTTATTGTTGTAGCCACTGTGCTGGATGTTGGGGATACAGTGCATAGTAAACTCACTATTCTCCTGTCTCCCAAACCTGTTCTATTCCATCCAGTTCTCAGATTCAAAAAAACCAGTGACTCATCATCCACTCTTCCTCATTCCCTTCTTCCCATATTCAACTGCTCATCAAGCCTATATAATCCACCTCCTAAATATTTATTATGCTTATTTTTCCTCTATGCCCACTGCTGCTAGTGTAGTTTAGATACTCGTCTCTTGCCAGGATAAGAGCAATCACCTCCTTCCAATTCCCTTTCTTCTTCCAACCTCACTCACTTCATCCCATTACCCTCCAGACTACTTCTAAACTCTTGGTCAATGTGTACATGGTAGAACGGTTTGTATGAGTAATTTGGTCATAGATAGTAAAAGCTATATGAATATTCATAATATTTTAAATTTTAGATTAATGTGAGGGCACAAACAATTAGGTTATAATGCTTGCATTTGTTAGGTAGAGTCCTTGTTGTAGTTGTGTCCCATACCCAGGAGGTGTGCCATACACCCTCACATTATGCCCATTAAGTGGGAGCACATCAATCCCTCTGCCTCCTCCTCTCTTCCCCGTCTCTCCTTTCCTCTCCCCCCAACTTGCATTGAATTGAGCTTTTCTCTTGGGTGGGCCTATATTAGATTGTGTACAGGCTTCATATTAGTATTGAGTACATTGGATACTTGCTTTTCCATTCATGTGATGCTTTACTATTCATAAGTTTTGATGCAATATCACTCCACTGATTTATCCCAAGAAAATTATTTTAAAAAAAATCATAGTTATGTATAGAAATAAAAATTTAGGCATATTTCATGTCAGCAGGAAACTAAGAAAATAATGTAACAGTGGAAGAATAGACACGCAAGGTGGTTTATTAGTACAATAAAATAGAACACGATGATTACATAATAAGCATGATAGCTCTTTATGAACATGGAAACATTTGCAAAATAAGTGAAGTTTTAAGATGAAAAACAACTCTAAAATGATAATTATATAAAGATTATATATGCATATACACTTTGAGAAAATACAAACTTTAAAATAATTCCTCAGTCAACTTGATGAACAAAATATGATCTTGAGATATATGCATCATTCGTCCAAATTTGTTCTCCTCTGAACCAATCTATAAAAGTAAATAAAAATACTAAAACACAAAATAAATAGAAAAAAGTCTAAAGAGTCCTGATGCTTCCTATGATCATTCATTCGATACCAATTACAACATTCTTTCAAAAACATTTTGGAGCTCCCTGTTCTTGGAAGGGTCGTCAGTACATAATTAGATAATAGAACATTGGTCGCTGAGAAAAGGCTACTTTTTCTTTAGATACCTCTGTATTGTTTGGCTTATTATGATGAGTAAATATTAATTCTGTAGTTAATTTTGAAACCTAGTGTGGTTGAGAAAAATAGATGAACTCAAAAATGTGTTATTACCGTTCAGTGGTGAGCAGTGAAGTACTGCAGCAGGAAATAATGCATGATGAATACGTATTTCCAGACTCAACTAGATCATGTCCTCACCAGTAAAGTGGAAAATAAAAGGATCACCTTGATAAATCAACTCCCCAATCTACTTTTAAGTATAAACAAAAAGAGTTTGGGGTCACATAGAGAATTATTTTTCCTCATAGCTCAAGTTGCAGATAACTATCACTAAGCCCTCCCCTTTAGTTTCCTGGGCATACAGAAAAAGTGAAAAGCAGATGTGCAGGGTCTCATACTTTAAAAAAAACAGCAGAGGGGAAAAAGGAAGGCAGTATACGTGGTGAAACCGTGATTTCAAGTCATACAACTGCAGAGCAGAGCTCCTACATCAAAGGCAGGAGGGGTCATTTATTGGCTAAATGTCAAGCTCTTTAAATATACCTCTAAAAATTGTGTTTCAGACTTGTGGGACAGTTGAAAGTGAGCAGGAAATGAAGATCTAAAATTCTTTCACTCTGACTCTTACCGGTATAAACTAGCCTGGGTATTTAGAGTAGATACCAGTGGCTTATTCAGATGATAAGGGTGAAAAGCAAGACCCACATTTAACCCTGTAGAAAATGTCTACGTGATGATCTCCTGCATTTTATGTAGCTCAAAAAGAGTGGCAGGGGAAACATAAAGGTAGTAAAATGAGTTAAAGTGGATGGAAAATAATAAGTTGATGAAAAAGGCCAGGAGCGTGAGAAAGAGTATATTTCATCTGGGTTGGGGTGTGTGTGTGGGAGGTATATCATGTATGTGTTTGCACACACACGCACATGCACGTAAAGCCTGCAGATTTTAAGCATACTCTCAGCCTCATCCTCATTGGGCTGCGCTGAGTCATTCTCTTCAATGATAGATTCTCATTTATTCAAATTTCCCCTTTTGTCCCATCTTCCCCTTAATAACAGCCATTTTAAGAGGCTTGGTGTTTATTTATTTGTACATTTATACATTCTTTTATATCATGAATTCTGTGTAGGGGTGTGTCTAGGCATTTTTAAGTTATATAAATGGCGCTGTGCTATAAATCAGTGTTGCTCAGAACTCTGCTTCTCAAATTCTTTGTTACTGGTCTGCCTTAAGTAAAAACATTGAGATTTAGCATGTAGAAATCTTTTCCTACATTATGTTTGTTCTGATTCGATCTATGAGATGCAATTTTATATGATTCAAGTCTAATAATAAAAATTTGGGCCTATATCTTTGCTTTTGAAAATTTCACTTTTCTAGTAATTTTTTTGTATAAGAAATAGGTCTGTGACTAACTAAAATTTTAATAAAACTGGTTCTTTACCACAAATCCTTTGTGAATCACTGCTAAGGTCTTTATTGTACTTATTCCTATTTTCATTCACCCTTGCTTTTTTTTTAAGATCTGTAATCTAAGTACTATATATGTTATAATTTCTCTTGATTTCCTTTTGAACTCAAGGGTTATTATTATTATTTTTTGTAGAGACAAGAGTTTCACTTTATCACCCTCCGTAGATTGCCACACACAGCATCACACAGCTCACAGCAATCTCCAACTCCTGGCCTTAGGGGATTCTCTTGCCTCAGCCTGCCAAGTAGCTGGGACTACAGGCACCTGCCACCTGCCACAATGCCTGGCTATTTTTTTTTTTTTTTTTTTTTTTTTTTTTTGCAGTTTGGCCGGGGTCAGGTTTGAACCTGCCACCCTTGGTATATGGGGCTGGCGCCCTACCTCCTGAGCCACAGGCACCACCCTGAACTCAAGGGTTACAAGGAAAGTGATTTTATTTGATTCCAAAGCTCATGATTTTAAAACTGGCTATTTTTAGTCATTAGGTAAATGTATTGCATTATGGCCAGAGAACATAGTGTTGATGATGTTGATTCTTGGGAGGAAGAGGTTTCACAAATTATTTGGGGACTGAAAATTATCACTGAATTAATTCACCCTATGAAAGTATGCATCAAACTGGGTGGTGCCTATGGCTCAAAGGGGTAGGATGCTGGCCCCATATGCCGGAGGTGGTGGGTTCAAACCCAGCCCAGGCCAAAAAGTACAAAATAAAACAAAAAAAGGTATGCATCAATCATAGCCATGCTCCAAAAATGATCTACTACATATTGGAAATCTCTCACTATCTTCCTTTTAAGAAGGAAATGCTAAAGATAAGACAAAGAGTTATGGGGTTTGTATAAATAAGCTTTGACCCAATGGCAGCGCAGCCACTGGCACACTTCGAGCAGAGATGGTAGATTTGGCTATGACCTGTTGGACACTGCTTTGGGGCAGCCTTCTGGGAAGACTGGCTGGCACAGCTGTTAGCTTTTGGTCACCTGAGTTTCATTGGGAAATATTTGAAGGAACAAAATGAAATAAATACAGGATCATGATATTTAATCATGTCTATCACAACTGGATAAAAATTATGGTTCCCAGATGGTGCCTGTGACTCAAAGGAGTAGGGCACCAGCCCCATAGGCCAGAGGTAGTGGGTTCAAACCCAGCCCTGGCCAAAAACTTAAAAAAAAAAAAAAAAAAAAAAAAAAGATGGTTCCCAAATCCACAATCCAGCATTCCTGGCCCCCCTCCTATCTTCCCCAAGTCCTGATCCAGATTTTCTTCTACTGATAGCATGAGGTGATCTGAGGCAAATAAAGAACCATCCCTAAATAAATATGAATGTTGACCCTCCCTAAATAAACAGAGTAGGGCAGATTCCACTCCGTGAGGAAAGTAGACTCTTTCAACTCCTCAGGGACAAATAGTTAAAATGTCACTTTAAAACAATGTGACCTAAAATTTAAAAGACCTTGGACTGAAAATGTTTTCCTTCAAAATTTGCTCTCCTTAGGCCACTAAACTGTAGGAAGGGTCAAAAAAGATACTATACGAAATGGCTTGAGAGACAAAACACAAAGAAAATTGAGCGTTTGAGGGGAGGGTTGTTTGTTGGCATTTAAAAAAGGTACTGCTGCATTTAGTCCAATGTTGGTTAAGTTAAAAAAAAATTGAAAAATGTTAATATTTTGTGCTTTTGCTTTCTAGTAAAGCTTTAATGTTATAACATTTTCTTATTTACAGAAAATTAGTAAAGATACTACAGAGGGTTCACTATCCCATCCCCTAGTTTTCTTCGATGTTAGCATCTTACATTACTATGACACATTTGTCAAAACCAAGAAAGCAGCCCTGAGACTTGCCTCCTGCCTAACTTTCCTACTCTATCCGGATCCCATGAATTTTTATACTAATGTCACTTTTCTGTTTCAAGGTCCCATCCAGGATACCACATTACATTTAGCTGCACATCTCCTTAGTCAATTTTGGCCTGCTGTTTCTTAGTCCTTCCTTGTTTTGCATGACCTTGACAATTTAGAGGGGTCTCTTCTGCTATACTGGTCATGAATTTTGTAAAATGTCCCTCAGTTTAGATGTCTCTGAATTTTTCCCATGCATATTTGTTGATTTTTATCCAATTTTTTTACCCAAAACCTTCTATAAAAAGTTGGTTTTACTTTAGCATGACCTGTTCAAGGTAGATTCTCATTTTAAAAAACATAGGGATTTAAATGGGCTTTGGTAATTAAATTACCACCACCCCAATTCCCACCCCCTTTTTATATAATTTCTTGTCTGTGGAAATTCTACATGCCTTACAAATGCTAATTCTCTGGATTTCAATAAATCGCTTTTAAATCAATACCAACTGATAGACCTTGTTTGCTAATCTTGAATAGGGGAACCACAGTGAAACTAGCTGAGCAATGTGCCAAATATACCGTCATTCATACATGATGTTAGAATGAATCCTCGGTAGTGTTTTTACTTTTCAAACATAATGTTTGTGCTTTCATACATGTTCAATTCAAAAAAATTAGTAAATCTAGAGAAAGCACGTTATAGGGAAGATAAGTTTATCTTGAAAATAGTATTATTCAATTGGTAATATAGTTAAAAAATAAAAAGAAATAAAAGTGAGAAAATGCAATTCTCCACTTTCAACTCTTTCTCTCCCTAGGTCTCTCTTTCTCTCTTTCTTGCTCTTTCTCCCACTCACTCTTTCTTCTCTCTCTCACTGTACACACATACACAACTACTTAGTGTGTTTTAAAATGCTTAAATAAAAGATGAAAATTATGCCTAATGACGAGAAAAGGATTACCATAATTATTCCTGGGGCATGATAGATCTTAATCCCCCAAACACTAAAAATATTAACTGTTATATTACTTATTATATAAAGTGAATTAAGTAGTCATTAATCTGGAGACAATTCAACTCTTACAAAATAAGGTAGATTTCTTTCCTGAAAAAGGAAATTTAAGAGAAACACAGTGCTGATTTTGAATCAAGCAAAATCAAAGAAAGCTCCTATTAAACAAAGCTTGTTTGCCTTCTCTCTTTAAAAATTTGTTTTTGTTCTTATTTTTTTTTACTTATTTAATATTTATTGGAAGATAAAATCTAATTGCATTCTTTAAGTCATTGCTGCAGACTTTGTTCTTATTATTTAGAGAAAAGGTGTCTCCCAGCTTCCCAGGCTGAAATGCAATTGTGAAATTATGTGGCCTCAAACTCCTGGCTCAGGTGATCCTGCTGCCTTGGCCTGGGAGAATTTTGACTCCTGAGGATGAGAATTGTGCCAGAGTATGAGATTACAGCCATGAGCCACCATGCCTGGTCCCTCCTCACTTTTTTTTTTTTTGCAGTTTTTGGCCAGGGATGGGTTTGAACCCGCCACCTCCAGCACATGGGACCAGCGTCCTACCCCTTTGAGCCACAGGCACCACCCACTCCTCACTTTCTTAAATGCAGTTCATAGGCATTTTTGTGTATTAAGGAAATTCCCATCTTTTCTCTACAGCTCTAACTTCCAGGGAAACTACCTAGGGTCAGGGTATTGACAGTCCTGAAAATAAACACCCCATTAGTCACCCCACAGGTCATTGTACCAGATAATTCACTTTTCATAGTAAGTGATGGGTAAAAACAAACTTTTGCAACACCTTTGAAATGGAACAGACAAGTAGAGACTATAAGATAACATAAAGTTAATTAGCGTCACCAATTTTTTCCAGGAAATCCTTGGTACATCATTTGCCGTTGTAAAACCTGAGGCAGAGGCCCTGTATTTATAAATGCAAAAGTCTCTTACATTTTTACAATTTAGATAATTCACAATTTAAAAAATAATTTCAGCCCTTTCCAGGTACGTATTTAATATCATTTTAACAAAGCCGTTTCTTTCAAAGTGCCATTAACTCCTCGTTATTAGAATAATAATAAATGTACAGATTCATGTAAACTTTTATGATAGGAGACACAATAAGCATTTTTCAGAAGCATCTTGCATTTTGAGACCTGAATTAAATTTGACTTTTTAAGGAATATTTCAAAAATGTAACAACAAGCAATGCAAAACTGATATACTACTCTCTGTATCCTAACAGCATGCAGAATATAGCTTACAGAAGTTTTTTTGTTGTTTCATATTAAATTAGACCACATAAAATTGTAAATACTCTTTGTTTTGGTCTACAAAAACAACGAGCTTGCATAGATGAATTTAATGCTTAGCTGCATAGCTTATTTGATTTGCTCACCGATTGCAAGCCACTTAAAGGTAAAAGACTAAACCTTATTTGCCTTTCTATCTCAAGCACACAGCGTGCAGGACTAGATGGGTAATATACCTCATGAATGATTGCTATTTAGTTATTTTAGATACAGAGTCTCACTTTGTCATGCCTCAGTAGAATGCCCTGGCATCACAGCTCACAGCAACCTCAGACTCAGGCTTAAGCGATTCTCTTGCATCAGCCTCCAGAGTAGCTGGGACTACAGGCGCCTGCCACAACGCCCAGCTATTTTTTGTTGTAGTTTGGCCGGGGCCAGGTTTGAACCCACCACCCTCAGTGTATGGGGCTGGCGCCCTACTTACTGAGTCACAGGCGCCGCCCCAGTGATTGCTGTTTAAATAAGTGAGTAAATGAATGAACTGCTCTCAGCATTCAATAGGTTTGAATTCTAGGATATGGCCCAGGGAAGGACAAATGCTCCAATCAAACAAACGCTGCTGAGTTTTTTGTTATGTATTTTTAAATTGTATTCACACTTAAATATAGACAATGATATATTTTATTGTACACAGGGAAGTTGTGAAGAGTAGATGCAGTTCAAAACTGAAACATAGTTATAGAAGTTTTATTCTTTTTATATGTACAAACTATTAAACCTAATAAAAATGATTCTAGTCTTAAGAATTGAGGTTACTGTGAGCTACGAGCCAGAACGCTTTGCTGAGGATGACTGAGATTCTGTTTCAAAAAAAAAAAAAAGAAAAGAAAAGAAAGAAAGAAATCATCACATAACAAATGTTTGTATTCCTGCATTTAAATACGCATACCTTTGTGGAATATTACACTAATTTTAAGAAAATAAATAAATAGAACATCCTTCCCATTAGAGCAAGGGAAAAGAGAACATAGTCATGTCAGGAAAAAAAGACAAGGTGCAGCAGGTTGTAATTTAAACAAACGAAAATTTCTTGAATTTCTCAATTTTCTACTTTTAAATATATCTTTATTGTCACATGCTTTTTTTTTTTTTTTTTTTTAACAAAATGATACTCCTTGTATCTTTTCTTGCCTATTAATCTGCATGGTATTCTGTCTAAACAAAACTGGCTCCTCCGTAGCTTACAAGACAGTGCGTTCCTGGGTGGATACCCCAGCCCGGTGTTCAGCCTGCAGGACCAGGCCAAAGACTGCCCCACAAAAGGGCCTTGTTAGGGAATCCTGGCCCTAAAGTCAGAACAAAGAAACTTTCTATTATGAGGCATTGGGCCCTTCTAGGACCAATAAAAGCTGCTGTTTCTTAGCATCTTACTAGATACGTCCAACATTTTATATATACTATTTTATATGTTTTATATTTTCATAATTTATATTTTCATGACAATCCTGCAAGATAAATATTGTCATCCCATTTTACAGGTAAGCAAACTAGCTCAGAGAATTTAAATAGGTGATCCATGCCACTTAGCTGGAATCCAGGTCACGCACCCAGCAAAGCCCACTATCTTCCACCTGGCGGTGCTGCCATGGTGCTGTGACAGCCTTCCACCCCAACAGACACTGCATAGCACTTAGTCTGTGCCTGGCGTTGGACCAGGCAGTGTTCTTTGGCCTCATGAAGCCTACTGTGGGGGAGATGTAAAATAACTTTATGCACATAGACTGGTAGGGGAAAGTATTGTGACAAAAAACAAAGCAAAACAAAGGGTGGCTGCCCCTCAGGCAGTGTGATCAGAGCAGTCCTCCCTGGGAGGTGCCCTGCGAGCAGAGGCCTGGGGGGAGCAAGGGGAGACACACCGGTGTTGTGGGAGCCCCAGGACACACTGAGAACCTTGGAACCACAGGATAAAGCCCTCAGGCAGCATCCTTGGAAATGCCTTGACCTGGCAGCACAGTGATGGCATGTAACCAAGTTATCCTCTGAAAGTTGACTTGCAATCAGACTTTGTTCTACCAGCTCACCTGAAGCTGGCTGGCTGTGTGGCAGCTGCTCTGCCACACTGTGCTCACCTCCCCAGAGGGGTCTGGAGGCATAGGGTGCTGGCTTCCCAGGGGGAGCCTCACCTGCCTATACTGGCCTGGTGCATGCCAGGCTCAGTCATTGTAGTGACTGTAATGGAAACTTCTCATGGAAACATTGCCCTCTCTGGGGCTCTCTCTTTGCTCTGCAGCTGCCTCTAGAAATCCCAGAGAGCTGCCTCAGGAGTGAGCTTGATCAGACAAGGAACCTTCCTGAGAGCAAGCAGTGAAGGTGGATCCCTGCCTGACACCAGGGTTTCATCTCTGTGTAGCAAGCTTCGCACGTCTGCAGTGCAGGAGACCACAGGTCAGCTCCAGGACAGTGGCACCCACTGCTCATGCTTCCTTGCTCAGAGAAGGCCCCACCCCTTTTCAGGAGCGCAGAAAGACCTAAAGGATATTTCAATTCTCGAGTTTATGATCAAGCAGAGAACAAGAATACTATTATGATGATAAATGTCACTAAGGATCCATGGCCTAAGAAAGTACGAAAGAACAAGAAATTGCTTTTCCTTGAAGAGGTTCAATCAGGTACCCTGCAAAATGTCTAGCAAAGGAGCTCAGTAAACATTCAGTAAATATTGGTTGTTATTGTTATCAAGATTGGCTTCACATAGGAAGCAGAATTGGAGGCAAGGTTGCTGGGCGTGGTGGTTCATGCCCATAATCCTTGCACGCAGGGATGCCAAGGCAAGAGGATCAATTGAGTTCAGGAGTTGGAAACCAACCTGAGCAAAGCAAAACGCCATCTGTACTAAAAAGAGGAAAATTAGCTGGATGTGGTGGTACAGACCTGTAGTCACAGCCCCTCAAAAAACTGACGCAGGAGGATTGCTTGAGCCCAGGACCTTGAGTTTCCTGTGAGCAAGGCTGAGGCCATGGCACTCTAGACTGGGTGACAGAACAAGGTTCAGTCTCAAAAAAAAGAAAAGAAAGGAATGAAAGAAAGAGAAAAGGAATTTGGAGCAAGGTAGGATTGTCAGATAAATTGCAGGATGCCCAGTTAAGTTTGAATTTCAGATAAGCAACAAAAAATATTTAGTATAAATGTGTTTAAATATTGCATGAGACATACTCTAACATGTATTTGTTGCTTATCTAAAATTCAAATTTAACCAGACACCCTTTTGTAAAATTTTCTAAATCTGGAAAACCTAAGCCAAAGACTTTATGTTAGCTTTATTGAAGTATAATTGACAAAGAACATCTTTATTTATTTAAGATATGCACCATGATGTTTTGATATATATATATATATATATATATAAAATGAAAATATTATCACAATCAAGCTAATTAGTATATACATCACCTCACATAGTTACTATTTTCTTTTGGGGGTGGTAAAACTTAACATCTACTCTATTAGCAAATTCCAACTATGTAATACAGCAGTGTTAACCACAACCATTATATTGTAAATAGGTCCCAAGATTATCTTGCATAACTGAAATTTATAAGTCTGGGTAATTTCACTTAAAATAACGTCCTCCAGTTTCATTCACATCCCTGTAAATGGCAGGATTTCCTTCTTTTTTCAAGACAGAGCAATATTCCACATTTTCCTTGTGTACTCGTCCATTGAGGGACATTTCCGTTGTTTCCTATCATGGCTGCTGTGAATCTTGCTGCAATGAGCATGGAGAGCAGCCTTCTTTGCTGGATCCCGATCATTTACTTGGAATGCACACTCAGAAGTGAGATTGCTGGAGCAGGTGGTAGTTCTCTTGAGCCAAGAAGGAATTTGACATGAAAGTAAGTTGCCATGTCCAAAGGCACAGAAACAGGAAAGAAGAGGTATTTTCACGGCATTTTATGTTCTGCAATAATCGGTAGCCCTTGCTGAGTGCTTAACAAGTGACAGTCACTGCGCTGAGGGCTTCACAGCTTTAACTCATTTATGCCTCGTAAAAATGCATAGGGTAGGTTATCATTGTCCTTATTTTTAAATAAGGAAATTGAAGCATAAAGAGGTAGCATAACTTGTTCAAGACCGCAGAGCTGGGCAATAGTATACGTGGATTTATGAGCCTAAGGTGTTGGCTCCAGGGGCTGCTATCTTAGGCATTTCCCATACAGGAAAAATTATCTGTTCAACACAAGCTTATAGAAGGCCTGCAGAACCAGCTTATCACCAAAGTCATTTTTTAAAAGTGCTATGATCCCAGCACTTGGGAGGCGGAAGTGGGTGGATTGCCTGAACTAAAAGGTTCAAAACCAGCCTGACCCAGAGTGAGACCCCTGTCTCTTAAAAAATAGCTGGCCATTGTGGCAGGTGCCTGTAGTCCCAGCTACTGGGGAGGCTGAGGCAAAAGAATCACTTGAACCCAAAAATTTGAGGTTGCTGTGAGCTAAGACACCACAGCATTCTACCAGGGGTGACCAAGTGAGATTCTGTCTCAAAAAAAAAAAAAAAAAAAAAAAAAGGCAGGTTTTCTACATGGAGTGAAATATCATTTGGTAAGTGTCTACTTCACAGGGCCTCCCCAGGTAGCCAACCACAGCCAACCTCCCCCTTCC
>CAUYPK010154795.1:0-24993 GCA_963574355.1 Loris lydekkerianus | reverse complement strand
GGGGGGGGGGCATTATGAGGCATGTCTGATTTCCTTTCTTATGGCTAGCAACTCAGTTTTAGGGGCCAATAAGGGGTTCAGTCAGTCAGCTATTGGGGAGGGGACTTTAAGATTTTATTTTAGCTCACAATTGGTATGCATAGCCATCTCTGAATAATCACTATAAACAAGGGGAGTGGGTACCAAGTTGGCCAGCCCTCTATGGATCATCTGTTCCCTCCAGGACTCAGGTTTGGGGCACTCTGCTCCATTCTTTCTACATGGACTAAGAACAGGTGGAAAGTGGTCTCTTCTAAAGGTATAGTAGGAAAAAAAAAAAAAGTAAGAAAGAAAATCTTATGTTCCTTGAAGATACTATTTGATTTGTGGGGACACGGTAACAAGTTTTACATTATTGCAGTTACTTAGTGCTAGGTAACAAATTACCTTATAACTTAATGGCTTAAAACAACAAAAAATATTTTTTTTGTTTTTGAGACAGGGTCTTGCTCTGTGGCCTCAGCTGGAGTGCAGTGACATCATCATAACTCTCTATGACCTCAAACTCCTAGCTCAAATGATCCTCCTGCCTTAGCCTCCCAAGCAGCTGAAGCTACAGGCACGTGATACCATGCCTGGTTAATTTTCTTATTTTTAGTAGAGATGTGTTTCTTTTTCTTGCTCAGACTGGTCTCCCAACTCCTGGGTTCAAGCAGTCGTCTCACCTCAGCCTCCCAGAGAGCTAGGATTTCTGCCCAGCCTCATTTTATTATCTCTAAAAGTTCTGGAGTTGGCTAGAGTCAGTGAGATGGTTTTGTTTTTGGGATCTGGTATGTGTTGTCAGCGACTGGGGCTGCAGTCATCTTGAAGGCATATTTAAAGGCATGTCTGGAGGGAGATGCTGACTGTCAACTAGACTTTAGCTGGATTTCCTCACAACATGGTAGGTAGCTACCAAGAGTGAGCAATGAAGATCAGGAAATCTGTGTCCCCTTTTATGGCCTAGCTCACAAGTTATATAACATAACTTTTGCCATAGTCATAGACCTGCCTGGTTTCAAAAGAGTGAATGTAGACCCCATCTCTTGATGAGAGGAGCGTCATGTCATATTGTAAGAAAGCATGTGAGATGGGAGATTTTAATGGGGCTGGCCATCTTGGAAAATAGAAACTGCTACACACATTGCCTTATTTCTGGTGACTAGTTTTTAATAAGGAACATGAAATATAAATTAAGCTATACCAGTTCTTGGGTTATCTTTATTGTTTAGGGATGGAAAGAGGTTAAAGAGGCTATAGGGAGGTGAGAGAGAATTATGACCTTCTGGACAAGAAAGTAAGAAAGGGCCCTGAAGTGAAATGAGGAATTTGGGGTGGGTGCGATCTAGTTAACCAACTCTGTGCTATTCCAGCAAAATACAACTTTTAGCTTAATACACCTGACCTTTAGCCCATGAATGACACCCCCCTCCCCGCCAAAACAAAGATAAGGATCCCAGGCACAGAACACTGTACACCATATTTGCCACAAGCATCACGAGATTTAATGGATACTGCCATACCATTGCTAGTAAAAGAACAGTTAATAATTATGATACAGAGTAAAAAAAATTAGATTTATGTGACAACTGAGGTAATCCACAACCAGTGAAACCAGGACAGCATGCCTGAAGGCTTAAGGGGAACCAGTAGGAAGTCTTCCAGATAAATGAAGGAGGAATTGGGATGAAAGTACTTACACTGGGTTATTGTCTTTGTGTGGCATCTCCTCTTACTTGCAAGGGGGACCTTTTTAACTCTCCTGGAAAAACCTATGCTTATCTCTGCTTTCCTTTAAATAAACATTACACTTCTTTTTCTGTTGTAATGGAGTCCCAGCTGCCTCATTTTCACCTTCTCCAGTTTCTTGCTCTCCTTTTGACTCAGCCGAACTTGGTAGTTCTGATGGGTGAACCAAACCAGATCCACTGAACAGCTCAGAGGTGAGCCCCACTTACAAAGCTTATGTTGACCAGATCATTTTGTTGCCTTGGGTATCCTATAGTATTGCTTTTTTGTATTCTTTCTCCCTTTCTCATAGCCCTCTGAGTTCATGTTGGTGAGCCCCTTTGTGTATAATCTTGTTAGGCGGATAAATCAGCATTCAGCCTTCCACTACAGATGTAAAACCAGAGAAATCCTCCCTCCTTGCTTCCCTGGCATAATTGAGGGGTGGAGGTGGGTGGAAATGTATAAATGGAGCATAAAGGAGCCTTCCAGCATTGGGGTCTGTTGCTTATAACTACAAAATCCTACTTGACAGACTGTTATAACTACAGCTATGTCAAGTACAGTGACTTGTTCCTGTAATCCCTGCTACTTGGGAGGCTGAGGCCAGAGGACCACTTGAGACTAAGAGTTTGATGCTGCATTGAGTTATGATTGTGCCATTGCACTCCATCCTGGACAACAGGGCAGGACCCTATCCACAGCTTGCTATATATTTTGTTTTTGTTTTTTTGAGACAGAGCCTCAAGCTGTTGCCCTGCGTAGAGTGCTATGGTGTCACAGCTCACAGCAACCCAAACTCCTGGGCTTAAGCGATTCTCTTGCCTATAGCTTGCTATATTTTAATACATAAATTAATTAAATTTCTTTTGTCATGCCCGAAAGCACAATTGAGAAACTATGTATGGTAAATTATCTTGTAAATGACTTTTATTAAAACAACATTTGTCAACTTTTACTACAGCGGACCTTTAAAAATAAGTGGCATCTTAGAATCAACACAGGAATTGAGATTTCTTGTTCACCTAAGGGCCATGAGACAGGTGGGAGATTGAGAGTGTAACATGTATTATATAAATATACCAAAATATCTTTTGCTAACAGATAGCAGCATCTGTTTATCCATATAGTCACATATCACTTCATTCTTTAGTGTCACCAAATGTGTGTAGCAGACATTGTGAAGCTCTGACCAGATCCCCTTGATCCCTTTTACCGGTTCTGTGCACTCGTCCTGCAGCTTCTGTGTACTTTTACTTCTATTGGCTTTGCATCTGTGACTCTTTGGAGGACTGCCTTTGGGTGACTGGCATCACTCTGTGCGTGGGCCTAGGGAGCTGGACAGGCCTGGCACTTTACGTGGCCCTAGGGAGGCTCTTAGTTGAGTGACTGATGCAGGGCTATGAAAAGACTTGGTACCTTTGCCTTGAGGTGGCTCAAACCCAGAGGCATTACTTGTACTCCGATGCTCTTCTGGTGAACCAGGCTAAGGCTGGGATTTTGCCCCCAAATCATGCCCTTGCTTGGCTGCTGCTGCTCTTTTTTTGCTCCCCAATAGCAGGAATCAGGGCTCAATAAATGCTAGTTGAAGAGGGTGGCGCCTGTGACGCAAAGGAGTAGGGCATCGGCCCCATATGAACCTGGAGGTGGCAGGTTCAAAGCCGGTCCTAGCCAAAAACTGCAAAAAAAAAAAAAAAATGCTAGTTGAAGATACCAAAATTGCTCACACCCCTGAACAGGCTAACACTAACTCATCTGTCCTTCTGTTGTTTTGGTTCTTTCTTTTCTTTACAGGATGATCACCTCTTATTGAGTGATCTGCGTATTATATATATGTTAGAGGCACCCTATTTGTCAGAGGGATGCTGTAGTGGACACCTATCATTTGCAGATGCCTATAAATTTTTGAACACCCCCCTTTACATTTGCATAGCCTGTAAATTGAGAGTCCTACTTTCACAATTCTACAAAGGTAGAATTGTAATTACAGTGCAGATATTAGCCTCTTGTATTGCCCTGAAGATGGCCTGCCAACAAGGTACAGCAGGAAATTTCAGGCATTCCTTAAGTGTTTTGAGAAGAGCTTGGAATATTTGAGTTGACCTTAAGGATTATAATGGGAAAACTAGTGTGGGGGTGGGAATCTCTAGGCTCAAAGGAAGTTAAAGATTGTATGACTCTTTACATACCTTTGACCTATCTTGCAATATGATTTAAACCTCTTGTCTTTTTTTTTTTTGGGGGGGGGAGACAAAATGTTTCTCTGTTGCCTTGGCTAACGTACAGTGGCATCATCATAATTGCTGCAACCTCCAACTCCCAGGTTCAAGTGATCCTCCTGCCTCCACCTCCCAAGAATCTAGGATGATAGGCTCCTGCTACCACATGGAACTAAACCTAAACCTCTCACTCTACTGGGCTTGTGTTAAACTACCTCCATAGCATCTTCTCAAAGGTGTCTGTCCCTGGAAAATTTTCCTTAAAATGGTATTTGTGGGGCCATAATTTTCTTATTATTTTTGTTTTCCATATATAAAGTAGGATTTGAACATTATGAGTTTGACATTTTACATGGCCTGGGTGTAGTGGCTCATTCCTGTAATCCTAGCATTCTGGGAGGCCAAGGTAGACGGGTCACCTGAGCTCACAGGTCCAAGACCAGCCTGAGCAAGAGTGAGGCCTCATCTCTAAAAATCGCCGGGTATTGTGACGGGCGCCTGTAGTTCCAGCTACTTGGGAGGCTGAGGTAAGAGAATCACTTGAGCCTAAGAGTTCACTGTTGCTGTAAGTTCTGATCCCATGGCACTCCAAAAGTAAGACTCTGTCTCACAAAAAAAAAAAAAAGAAAGAAAAGAAAAATGTTTGACATTTTAGTGGGTGACCTTTTATGGAGAAGGGTTGTGGTTTATTTCAATCAACCCTTCATTTTTATTTATTTATTTTTTTGTAGAGACAAAGTCTCATTCCATTGCCCTCGGTAGAGTGCCGTAGTGTCACAGCTCACAGCAACCTCCAGCTCTTGGGCTTAGGCGATTCTCTTACCTCAGCCTCATGAGTAGCTGGGACTACAGGTGCCCACCACAACACCTGGCTATTTTTTGTTGCAGTTTGGCCGGGGCCAGGTTTGAACCTGCCACCCTCGGTATATGAGGCGGGTGCCCTACTCACTGAGCCACAGGCACCACCCTCAGCCCTTCATTTTTAAATAATTGACATTTTTAAAAGTAAGATTTTTTTTCTCATATAACTTCTGCTGCTTGTTGACAAAGAAGAGCATTGAACAGACTGTTCCTGTCCTTTTACATTGGCATGCTGGGTTGAAATATAGTTTATTTAGGAAATAAGTTAGTCTTTTATGTCTGCCCCTCATCTGTTAAGTCAGGATAATAATTCCTACCTAGCAAGGTTGTTTTGAAGATTATAAATAATGTAAATAAAAGAACTTAGCACACTCACTGGTAGGCACATAGAAGGCTTTCAAATAGGAGTTACTGTTATTTTATTATTAGCCCTTCCTCTACTGGCTCCATTCTCCATGGTAGGAGGGAAAGCAATATGCCCAGTGTCTGGTTCTCTTGCTTTTCCCTAATGGGACCCAAATTTACATGACCCCTTAGAGCAACTCCGAGGCTTACACAACTTCCTGCAACATCTCCCTGTTTAATTGATTTTGCTCCTCAGACCAGAATGTTTCTTCCCTATTACTGCTACAAAATAATCATCTCTTTGGAACTTGGCACTTATTAGTACGAGTTTACTTTCTAAGGCAGAGCTACAGGTCTTGTGAGTAATAATTACATTTTGTTTCATCTCCTCAAACCCTGAGCTCTGTGGTCCCTGATTGAGTTGGGTGGGGGTCTGGGACATGGGTGCTGCTGCCTGCCACAATTGACCCTCTCCTCCCAGAAAGGAATCTTGGTAAAACACAAAGAGGGATGTGGCAGTGGCTGCCTCTTTGGATCACGCATGATCTCTCATGCATGATAGCAAGCAGCAGACATCCTCAGGGGGGTGGTATGTGAGTTAGTGATGTTTTGTGATTGGAGATTCTTCAATGGGAAACAAACATAGGAGGCAAGAGTGGCCAACACGTGGCTACTGCATTGAGGCATTTTGCCATTCCTGTAGTTGCTTTCCATGTACGACAAAATGCTATAATAGGCTCAGCGCCTGTAGCTCAGTGGCCACATACACCCGGGTAGGCAGGTTTGAACCCGGCCCGGGCCTGTTAAACAACAATGACAATCGCAACAAAAAAATAGCCAGGTGTTGTGGCAGGTGCCTGTAGTTCCAGCTACTTGGGAGGCTAAGGCAAGAGAATCGCGTAAACCCGAGAGTTTGAGGTAGCTGTGAGCTATGACACCATAGCACTCTACTGAGGGCGACATAGCAAAACTCTGTCTCAAAAAAAAAAAAAAGTCATAATACTCTCAGTTGCCATAGTAGATGCTTGGTTTTTATGGTTTTAGAGTTTTCCATTTCAGTTATTTCCCAGGATCCTGAACAACTTCATCCTGTTTTGTAAGGCTGGGGTATCAGAGCAAGTGGTTGAGCCTGGTGAGCTACTAGATGTCTCTGTTGTCTTCTGTTTGCAGTAATTCTTGTGAAATGGGCAGAATGATATTTATGAATTTAGAAATTTGCAAAGATCTCAGTGTATATTATACCTTTAGGACACGACCCACAGGAACTTATTAAAGGGCCTCCTTAGATGCTCTTCTGCTCTTCTATGTGGGTCTCCTTTTCCTGTATTCTTTGTTTTCCTTTCCTTCGTTTATTCCTAGCTTGCTTAAGCACAACCGTTAGTCTCTTCCTAAGAAAGGATAAACAAACCTTTGGAGTCTAGCTTGTGTGAAAATGCCTTAGTTTATCCTCATAATTGATAACTAGACTGTGTGTGGAATTCTATGTTGGGAATGATTTTCTTAGAAAATTTTGAAGGAATTGCTGGTCCTAACTTTGAATATTACTTTGACAAAGTCTAATTTTATTTCCTGATTCTTTGTAACCTGTAAACTCCCATACTTAACCCCCTTTTCAGGATATTTAATCCCAGGTATTGTAAATTGTTACTGTAATGGGTACTTGTTTCTTCATATTGTTGTATACTTGGTAGGCCATTTTATTTTAGTTATTTGAGACAGAGTCTCACTGTGTTGCCCTCGGTAGAGTGCCGTGGCATCACAGCTGACAGCTATCTCAACTCTTGGGCTTAAGCGATTCTCTTGCCTCAGTCTCCCAAGAAGCTGGGACTACAGGCACCCACCATAACACCCAGCTATTTTTTTGTTGCAGTTGTCCAGTTGTCGTTGTTTAGCAGACCCTGGCCAGGTTCAAATCTGCCAGCCCTGCTGTATGTGGCTGGTGCCCTAATCGCTGAGCTACAGGCGCCAAGTCTTGGCAGGCCACTTTAGTCTTAATAAACAAATTCTTTAGTTCTGGAAATTTTTTATTTTTTTTTTAGAGACAAGGCCTTACTTTGTCTCCCAGGCTGGAGTAGTGGCACAATCTTAGCTCACTGTAACCTCTAACTCCTGATCTCAGGCAATCCTCCCACCCCAGCCTCCTAAGCAGCTAAAACTATAGTCTTAGCACAAACCCCCACACCTAGCTAATCTTCTTTCTTTTTTCTTTTTTTGGTAGAGATGAGGTTCTCACACTGTTGACCTTTTACCTTTAAGACAATGATAAAACCAAAAAAATAGTGTGAAATTCTGACCCTGTTACCCCTTTATGCCTTTAAAATGATAAAAAATAAAAAACCTTGAGTGTCTTTTTAATGGAGTCTCTGGACTGAATAAGGAGCAAATGCATGTGTGCAATCTACTACCCTCTATAACTGGAAATCTTCCCCACTAATTTTTTTTTTTTTTTTTTTTTTTTTTTTTTGAGACAGTCTCATTATTTTTTGAGCGCCCTCAGTAGAGTGTTATGGCGTCACAGCTCATGGCAACCTCAAACTCATGGGCTCTGAGACTGATTCTCTAGCCTCAGCCTCCCGAGTAAGCTACCCCACTAATCTTGATTTGCCCTTTTCACTTATTTAAAATTGCTAAGACTGGCTGGGTGCCTGCAGCTCAGAGGCTAGGGCACCAGCCACTTACACCAGAGCTGGCAGGTTCGAATCCAGCCCAGGCCTACCAAATAACAATGACAACTACAACCAAAAAATAACCAGGCATTGTGGTGGGTGCCTGTAATCCCAGCTACTTGGGAGGCTGAGGCAAGAGAATCGCTTAAGCCAAAGAGTTTGAGGTTGCTGTGATCTATGATGCCACAGCACTCTACCAAGGGTGACAAGGTGAGACTCTGTCTCAAAAAGAAAAAAAAAAAAAGGACTGTTTGGAATTTCATGGCATTCATTCATCATCCTCAGGGAATGCAGGGTTCTGGCAAACTTTTGTGGGATAGACTGTCACCCACAGATTGATATTTACTAGGCCTTCAGTGTTGTAAGTAGGTCACATGAAGAATGAAGGGGAGCCTGTAGGTAGCCGGTAATGGAGTCCACGCGTGTGTGTACTTTGTGGGCTGATAGCTAAGCTGGCATTTGCTCTTGATTAGACAAGTTCTTACTGTATATGCCTGTCACCAGAGACATCACAAGCTGTAAAAGTTTCTGACTTGGCTACCTGTGCCTCTCTTTTCATCCCACACTTTGTCTTCTGATTTTGACTTAAGCTTATCTAAGTCTTAACACTTTTCTTTCTTTGTTTTCCTGTAGGATCATGGATTTTCCTGGTCACTTTGAACAGATCTTCCAGCAACTAAACTATCAGAGACTTCATGGCCAGCTCTGTGATTGTGTCATTGTAGTGGGGAATAGACACTTTAAAGCCCACCGCTCTGTGCTGGCAGCATGCAGCACACATTTCCGAGCCCTGTTCTCGGTGGCAGAGGGAGATCAGACCATGAACATGATCCAGCTGGATAGTGAGGTGGTGACAGCAGAGGCCTTTGCTGCGTTGATTGACATGATGTATACCTCCACCCTCATGCTGGGGGAAAGCAATGTTATGGATGTCTTATTGGCAGCCTCTCACCTGCATCTGAACTCTGTGGTTAAGGCATGTAAACATTACCTAACGACAAGGACACTGCCCATGTCTCCCCCCAGTGAGCGCGTGCAGGAGCAGAGTGCCCGCATGCAGCGCTCCTTCATGCTGCAGCAGCTGGGGCTGAGCATCGTGAGCTCAGCCCTTAGTTCCAGCCAGGGTGGCGAGGAACAGCCGGCCCCCATGAGCTCGTCCATGCGCAGTAACCTGGACCAGCGGACGCCCTTCCCTATGAGACGCCTTCATAAGCGCAAGCAGTCCGCAGAGGAGCGGGCCAGACAGCGCCTCCGACCCTCCATGGATGAGTCTGCCATTTCAGATGTTACACCAGAGAACGGGCCTTCGGGGGTTCATTCTCGGGAGGAGTTCTTTTCACCAGATTCTCTAAAAATTATGGATAACCCTAAAGTTGATGGAATGACTGACAACCAAGAAGACAGTGCTATCATGTTTGGCCAGTCTTTTGGTGCTCAAGAAGATGCCCAGGTGCCCAGCCAATCTGACAATAGTGCTGGCAATATGGCACAGTTGTCTATGGCTTCACGTGCAACTCAGGTTGAGACTAGTTTTGATCAGGAAACTGCAACTGACAAAAGTAGTTTTCAGTGTGAAAATACTGAGGTTGGCCTTGGGGAGAAGGAACACATGAGAGTGGTGGTTAAATCTGAGCCCCTAAGCTCACCGGAACCTCAGGATGAAGTGAGTGATGTGACCTCACAGGCAGAAGGCAGCGAGTCTGTGGAAGTGGAAGGAGTTGTGGTCAGTGCTGAGAAGATAGACCTCAGCCCTGAAAGCAGCGATCGGAGTTTTTCAGATCCCCAGTCTAGCACGGACAGAGTAGGTGACATCCATATTTTAGAAGTCACAAATAACTTAGAGCATAAGTCAACTTTTAGTATTTCAAATTTTCTTAATAAGAGTAGAGGAAGTAACTTTAGTGCAAATCAAAACAATGACGATAATATCCCAAACACCACTAGTGACTGCAGGCTGGAGGGTGAGGCACCTTATTTGTTAAGTCCAGAGGCTGGACCTGCAGGTGGGCCCTCTTCTGCCCCTGGCTCCCATGTGGAGAACCCATTTAGTGAACCTGCAGACTCCCACTTTGTTAGGCCTATGCAGGAGGTGATGGGCTTGCCGTGTGTGCAGACATCTGGCTACCAAGGAGAACAGTTTGGAATGGATTTTTCCAGGTCTAGCTTGGGCCTCCATTCCTCCTTCTCCAGGGTTATGATAGGCTCCCCAAGAGGAGGAGCCAGTAACTTTCCATACTACCGCCGCATAGCTCCAAAAATGCCAGTTGTAACTTCCGTCAGGAGCTCACAGATCCCAGAAAATGCTGCCAGTTCCCAGCTCATGATGAATGGGGCCTCCTCCTCATTTGAAAATGGCCATCCTTCCCAGCCTGGCCCTCCACAATTGACCAGGGCATCTGCTGATGTCCTATCAAAGTGCAAGAAGGCCTTATCAGAGCACAACGTTTTGGTTGTAGAGGGAGCTCGCAAGTATGCCTGCAAAATCTGCTGCAAAACTTTCCTGACTTTGACAGATTGCAAGAAGCATATCCGTGTTCACACAGGTGAAAAGCCCTATGCCTGCCTGAAGTGCGGCAAGAGGTTCAGCCAGTCCAGTCACCTGTATAAACACTCGAAGACTACCTGCCTACGCTGGCAGAGCAGCAACCTTCCCAGCACTTTGCTCTAGCTATGTGTCCTCACGGGAGAATGGTGAGGACAGCTGTGGGACTGACACTTAAACTGTCTCTCTGGGTTTGAAACTTCAGGCTGCCCAGTGGCTCTTGTAAATTTCAGCAACTAATAAGTGGAGGAGGAATAAACACAGCGTTAGTGCTGCTGCACTCCTGAGTGGAGGGCATGCCTTGGGAGAGGGACGCAAGCCCTGAAGCCCAGTTCTTCCTTAGGGTTGAGTAATACAGTCTAAAGTAGTTTGTAATTGATGTTGTTAAAAGTGGCACATTTAACAATTAAAAAATTGAAGTGCAAAAAAAATTTTTTAGCAATTTTTATAAAACTCTGTGAAGCATTTAATTAAATTTCCTATACCCTCTGATGGGAGTATTGTATCTCTGTACAGTGATGCAAAATGCACTTAGGTGTAACCAGTGGTGACTTGGCGCCTGTCTGAAAGGAAGGCCCTTGAGGACACGCTTGTCTGCCACAAATGCTTTAAAGTGTATCATGAGCTATTCCTAGGCCTCAGAAAGTACTGTATTTTTTATTTTTGTCTGATTTGCAGTCACAGACACTGCACTTTGATGGTGCTGACACTGGGTCCAGAGCGAGCATTCTCTTGGACTATTAGGTGTATATACTTTTGAATACGTCACCGTTGGATAAATGTTTTAACAGTTTTTTCTGGTTTTAAAAACAAAGTTGTAAATGGAGTATGTACTTGTAGAAAGTGACAAGTAAGGTATCGTTTCTGTATGTGCTGTTTTAGCAGTATTTTAACCAACTTGTATGACATGTTACAGTTCCATGTTAGGAAGTCAAAGAAAAGCTAGTGTTTGTCTTTGTTCCAATGATGTGGAGTCATGTTTTGTGGGTCTTTCCTGGCACATTTACCCTTTGCTCCATCCAGATGTCAAAGGCCAGTCCTGGCTGACACATCCCACCCAAGGACAAGTCTGTTCTCGGCTTCATTTCTTCACACTCCTGTGCCCCATGTAGTGTTTCTTCCAGGCCTAGAAGACTGTTGTCAGTTAAAAACTAACCAAAAATGCCACCCCCATGCATTTTATTACTGTTACCTACTGTACTTTACCAGTGTAGATCCTAAACTTTTATTGTAGTTTCCCCAATCCAATACTGAATGTTAAAAATGGTTTGAAATCCAAATATCATTCATGGCTGTTTTCCAGGCTCCATAAGAGTTAGGCAGCCTATAGCACAGAAGTCACCAAGTTGCTTCACATCACTGCACAGGGCCTCTCCAGGCTCACTTTCCAGCCCCACCTTGCCATTGGGGCTGTTGGTGGCACCAGTGGTAGGCCAAGCCCTGGCTTGTGTGTCGAGAGGAACAGCACGGAGTAATGCATTTCCATAGAACTCATGAAGTTGGTTTAATTCATGCATGAACATAAGTTCATTTTATTTTGAGATACCAAATCATTGTGTGTAATTCAGAGAAATCATTCAGTTCTTGTATTTAGAAAGCTTAAGTATTTATGTGGAACCTAAAACAAAAATGTGTATGTATTTTCTCCTCTTAGTGTGTGCAGTTACACATCGGCAGATCAGAGGAGCTTGGGGGTCTCCTATGAATTGATTCCCAGGAAGGAAAACCCAAAGGGAAACCTGTGATTGCTCCTCTGAGGAGATGTGGGAAAGCGGCCATTGGAGGCTGTGGGATCCCCTGTTCCATTCAGTTCTATGTATGGCTCATCGTTAGCTACCATGTTCGGATGGTGCAAGGAGACTCCATCTACCACTCTGTGTGGTGTAGGGACTGGTGTCTTAGGAGCAGATTGATCTGGAGACTCAGGTGGGTCAGCATGGAGAACTAGGAAGGGGGAGAACTAAGAACTGGGCCTGTGGAGAGGAGCTAGTGCCACCAGCAGGGCAGTGCAGCCCTCCTTCCTGTCCATCTTGAGGAGCCATGCCAGCAGCCTGACCCTTCACCTCCCCTTGTCCATAAGCAGACTTTGCGTCAGAGGCCTCTCTCTGATGCACGCAGGAGCCCTGCCTCTCCACTGCTAGATGGAATCTGGAATCTCTCATCTACCTCTTAGTTTCTAAGTTTGAGAAGCAAGCTTGTGGGCCAGTATCCTTGTACATGGTGTAGCACTTAAAAAATAATTCCAAGGTTCCCTGGAAAACCAGTCCCAGGGTTCCTATGATCTGTAGTTTCTACCTGGATTATAACTGTTATTGGGTACCTGAATTTTCATTGGTTAGCCTTAATTATAGCCTGGCATGATCATGTAGGATCCTGAAAGTTCTATCAAGGCACCCATGTCAGTGGTGCTATGCTGGTCACAATTTGATATTATGAAATAAAAAATTTGTCATAGCAATGCCTCTAAATATGTGTTCTTTTTTCTTTACCTAGGTTATGGTTGTAATTAAAAAAGGGTCATATCTCTTTCTCTGCTAATCCTGCTTTGACAAGTACTTTTTTTTTTACAATCATGCCTCCTAGAAGATAATGTTGTCAATTATTAACAATTATTGGTGGTTTCCTTCAAATTATTCCCTTCTGCCTTCCCCCTGCCTGCATGTTCTGTCTCTGAGCTACGGATGTGTATGAGGTTTTATTTTGGTCTACCTGGCTGCTCTCAGATGGTCTGCTGTGTGCTGCTCCCTAACCTGCCTCCCAAGTTGAAAGCTCCATTTATCAGTTTGGCTGCATGCTTAGAACTGGAAGCTGTTTCCTTGAGGACAGAGCAGGGCTTTGGCGGTAGAGATGCCATGGCTGGACTTTGGGGAGTGGGCGAGGTGGTGATTAATTAATAAAGAGTATCCACCTGCAGGGAGGGATGGCAGATGATCTGGGCAAGGGAGCAATGTGTACAGGTGCTGAAACTAGTTCTAAAATTAAGAAACCCACCTACCCGCAATTATTCTTGACCAATAAACGGGTACGCATGTGCCCTTACCTAATTTTCATTTCTTCTAATTAACTCTCCTTTACTTGTATGTGCTCTTTAATTTTCCTGATGGTCTAGGTTTCAGATTCAAGTGTCATGGTCACAGTTGGGCTCTACCTGCATGTTACATTGTGGGTAAGGGACAAATGAAGGAATTAGGGCAAAGATGATCAGGAGTAACATGGTTTGGACAGGCTCTAATAATGAAAATGCTTGGGGGAGAGGGCTGGGTGGGAAGCAGAGACAAGCATACCACTAGAAGCCCTGATTTAGGAGAAGTAAGCAGATGTTCTTTTTATTTATTTTTAGAGATGGGGTCTCACTGTGTCACCCAGGCTAGAGTGCAGTGGCTTTTTGCAGGCATAATTATGGCTTATTGCAGCCTCAAACTCTTGGCTTCAGGCTCCTGAGGAGCTGGGACTACAGGCACAAGGCACTGGTACTGAGTTTGATGCTCTTTTTTCTTAGCTTCCCTCCAACCACAAATGTAGCAAGCACATCTACGAGCAACAGTCCTTCCTCAAAGAATCAGGACAGATCAGACTTCTCCTTGGCTTCACCTGTAGGCACATCCAACAGAATACCAGAGTGCCATTTTCCTTCCAGCCCTTGATGTCTTCTGTTTGGCTACAGCTTGAGTTCATTGGGCATCGGCTCCCCTCTCAGGCCAGCCAGCAAGTTGTTAGCTGCCAGCAAGGACATAGTGTTGCGAGTTCCGTGGGTGGCACTGCCAATGTGGGGCAGGATCACTGGAAAGGAGTGGAAGAGGGAGATAAGAAGGGTGGTTTAAATCTTCAGTTGGGGGCCAGGCACAGTGGCTCATACCTGTAATCCCAGCACTCTGGGAGGCCGAGGTGGGGAGCTCGAATTGCTTGCGCAAGAATAAGACCCCATCTCTAAAAAATAGCCAGGTGTTGTAGCAGATGCCTGTAGTCCCACCTACTCAGGAGGCTAAGGCAAGAGAATCACTTGAGCCCAAGAGTTTGGGGTTGCTGTGAGCTAAGACACCACGGTACTCTACTGAGGGGGACAAAGTAAGACTCTGTCTCAAATAAATAAAATCTTCAGTTGGCCTTTTATTATGGCTTGTGTTTACCAGTAAGAAAAATAAAGAGAAGTGGCCTGATCTAGGCCTTGCTTTGCCTTCCCTCCTGCTGCCACAAAGCACCCCACTCCTCCAAGACTGAGGTTCAAAGGAACAAAATAAAGGGACTCCAGACTACTGAAATGAGACAAGTGTGATGAGAGGTTTATATCCTATATACGAGAATGCTGGCACTAGCAGGGGTCTTAGCACTAATCTAGACCCAGCCCTTTAGTTAACAGATGGTGCAAATTTAGCTTAAGAGTTTAGCAATGACCACCTACACCCTCTGTCCCTCAAAATGATGGCACAGAGCCACAGGATTTCTGATCTACAGAAATAACTCCAATAAGTCCCAGTGGCACTCCCTTTGGTCCCACTGCAGAGCAAGTGCTCATTCCCAAAGAATTGCCAGCTAGGTGTGGAGGTATCTGCCTGTAATCCCAGCTTCCCAGGAAGCTGAGGCAAGGGGATACCTTGAGTCCAGCCGGGCAACATAGCAAGACCTAATCTCTTTTTTGAAAAACATTCCTTAGAAACCAACAATACCCAGTACCTGGAGCCCTGAGCTAAACACCCAGTCTTGGGGGATGGGGCCAGTTTTCTTGGCTATGCAAACAGCCCTGACATCACAGCTAATGTTCTTTGCAGACTAGTTTCCAAGGGCTACAACAATGGGAGCATTCACTGGGGAAGGCAGTTAAAGATCTCCTGTTTGCGTTTCTATTCCAGAACTTAAATGAAAGATAGGGACTGGCCAAGACAACCTAAGGGCTTAACCACTCAGTCTTGAGGCAGAAGCCACACCAGCTACCTAAATAGAGAACTTAATATGAAGGATTAACTTTGCCTAAAGTTGTTAACTAGGTAATTGAAGAGGCAAAAAAAAATTTAAAAATAAAATAAACCCCTTGAGGCAGTAATTGTGGACGTGTGGTCTGCTGAGACAGAACGCCTCTAGTTGGGGCTCAGCAACCTGTTTGGTGAGTCGCCCTTCCTGGTGACTCAGAGGAGTTCAAAAGCATGAGAGACCCAGCACTAGAGTAACAGAGGCAGTAACTGCCTAAAGCAAGGATAGAGGGACGGAGGGTGAGAGCGGAATTGTTAAAACCTGGAGTACTGAAGGCAGGGCCACTCTGGAGCTGAAATTCAGACCTCTGTGGCCGGGGCATTGAGTGGCTGTTGCCTGTACCTCTGAGGGGGGTCCCAACAGGCCTGCTGAGCGTTGGAAAGACTGCAAACTAGATTCTTCAGCAGCTACAGGAAAGAACTGGTGCTGCCAGGCGCCACTCTCAGCTGATAGGAAGGCAGGAGAGAACAGGTCCCCCAATGTCCCACACTAACAGGGCCTAGCAGGACTGGGATAAAGGGCCAGCCCCACAAGCAGAATAGAGGCGACGGCTTTGCCACTGAGAGACAACAGCTTAATGACTGGCACAAGTTGTAAATATTGGTGCTTAAGTTACACTTAGTTTTCCACACTTAAACTGATAATAGAATTTATAGTTATGGGTTTTTACCCAGGAAAAGCTACAGGTGTAAGATACGTAGTCAGCCCACTCTCTTTAAAAATAAATCTATGGTTCAGCGGCTAGGGCACCAGCCACATACACTGGAGCTGGCGGGTTTAAACCCAGCCCAGGCCTGCCAAACAACACTGACAACTACAACCAAAAAATAGCCTGGTGTTGTGGTGGGTGCCTGTAGTCCCAGCTACTTGGGAGTCTGAGGCAAGAGAATTGCTTAAGCCCAAGAGTTTGAGGTTGCTGTGAGCAGTGATGGCATGGCAATCTACCAAGGGTGAGATAGTGAGACTCTGTATCAAAAATATATATATATATCTGGGCAGCGCCTGTGGCTCACGGGATAGGGCGCCGGCTCCATATACCAAGGGTGGCAGGTTCAAACCCGGTCCCAGCCAAACTGCAACAAAAAAATAGCTGGGCATTGTGGCGGGTGCCTGTAGTCCCAGCTACTCGGGGGGCTGAGGCAAGAGAATCGCCTAAGCCCAGGAGTTGAAGGTTGCTGTGTGCTGTGATGCCATAGTACTCTACTGAGGGCAATAAAGTGAGACTCTGTCTCTACAAAAAAAAATAATAATAAAAATAAAATATATATATATATATTTACTGTACATTCTGTCCCTTTAGGGACAGAGAGCTAGCTGAGTGTGTTCAGCCCGCCCCTTCCCATCATGAGTAGGTTTGCTCTAGGAAAGCTGCAGTGCTAGGTGGTGCCTGTGGCTCAGTGAGTAGAGCGCTGGCCCCATATACCAAGGGTGGCGGGTTCAAACCCAGCCCCGGCCGAACTACAACAAAAGAAAGCTGCAGTGCTTACCGCAGTTCTTCAGGGTCAGAAGAGGGTGGTCTGTAGGCAGTGGTTCTGGGGTTGTCACATCCAGTCCAGCAGCTGTGATCTGACCACTGGCCAACGCCTGGTATAGGTCATCCTGGTTTACCACGTCACCCCTGGGAATGACAATGGTGATATGGTTACCCCACGGCTCCCTCCACCCAGGCTGCCTTTAGGGCAGAACAACTCACACTCAGCACTGACTTTTAAAGTCTCAAGTTTTAGAGGATGCTTACTTAGAAATACAGGCCTTACCCTGCCACTTTCTAGCTGTGTGGACCTTGGGCAAGAGTTTCAAATTCTCTGAGCCTTAGTCTCCTCCTCTGTAAGATAATGAGAAGACCAGCTGCCTCCCAGGAATGCTGGGAGGATTAAAGCTTTCGCACATGCACTATAGCATGAATAGGGCCCAGAAGTCTGCCATTTGCTTTGTGACCCATTCCACCATCGCATGGCATCAGGACCCTGACTAGACAAGGGCAGAGAAATGAGCATACACCCAACACCTCCCATCGAAGTTAGCAGCTCCTGAAGTACAGGACTGGTTTTCTAGAGACTCCATACTGTGCGATAACAAACAGTACAGGGCCCTGTATGCCTGGGTGCGCGCAGGTGCTCAGGAAATAGCAGCTCTGACCACTGCTGGTCAGGAGCACTGCCCTATACCGCTGACTTCACTCTGCCACTCGCACATCACTGTCACCTCCTCTTAGCTAAACTCTCGCAACTACAGGCACTTTTTGGGTAGATGAACCCTTGAGGTGATCTAGTTCAATCCTTTCCTCCAAATGGATTTAACAGGTTGAACAGGTATCAGCTAAGAAGGGGCTAGAGAGGCAGACAGGGAAGGTCTGCCCTCCATACATGCACAGTAGCACCCCCAGGGACATTTTTCTTTAATTTTGAGACAGAGTCTCACTATTGTTGCCCTTGGTAGAGTGCCAGGGTGTCACAGCTCACAGCACCCTCAAAGTATTTGGCTTACGTGATTCTCTTGCCTAAGCCTCCCAAGTAGCTGGGACTACAGGAATCCGCCAAAATGCCCAGCTATTTTTTGTTGCAGTTGTCATTGTTGTTTAGCTGGCCCAGGGCGGGTTCCAACCCACCACCCTTGCTGTACATGGCTGGCACGGTAACCACTGTGCTACAGATGCTGAGCCACCCCCAGGGACATTTAAGGAACCAAGACAACTTGAGTTTTAGGATCAGTCTTCCCAGAAGCAAAAGATTCAAACTATCACTGAAGTCACAGTCAGAGAGACCCAGGATCAGCAGCATAGGAAGTCGGCCTCTGGAGGGCCATTTGGACCATGAAGTCCATCCCTCTGTGGAGTAAGGCCTGCTCAAGGTTCCCTACTAAGTCCCTGCCCATCCTGCCTTCGCTCCCTGTATCAACACTACTGAGTGCCAGGCCCTGAGCCAGGCCAGGGCTGCTGCCGGGAACCAGCCAGGCCGGGCCCGGTCCTAATGCAGGCTCTCATATACTTCTCATGTATTTCTGAGTCGGTTGGTTGGTTGATGGAAACCAGCCAGCTTGGCCTGGGATCTCTTTACCAACCCATGGGGAAGAAGATCCCCAGATCACAACAGTGGGGACAGCTCCTCTCTGGGCTTGCTGGGTGACCCAGGGATGTCAACTGGTCCTAGGGTACCTGCTGATGTTGACAAACACAGCTGTTTTCTTCATCTTTTGGAAGAAGTCCTTGTTGCAGAGCCCCTTGGTTGCAGGTGTTAAGGAGCAGGCCACGATGATGAAATCAGAGTGGGCGGCCAGCTGGGGGACAGACACTGGGGAGGGCAGGGCTCCATCAGACACTGATCAGAGGTCAGGGACAGCAGGATGGGAAAACCAGACCCTTCCTCCCTCCTCCCATAACAGAAGCTCCCAAGATACTTCCTGAAGGCCTGTTCTCTGCCTGGACAACCTGGATGACTATACAAAGTCAACAACCATTCATGGAGTCCAGGTATATCACCATTCACCAAGCCCTTTCATGTAACAGATGGGGAAACTGAGGCCAGAGAGGTACAGGAGCTTGTTCAAAGTCACACTGAAATCTGGACCATTCTAGCTTTCACCACCTTCAGGACCCAAAGTGCCAAGGGGGTGAGAAAAGCTAAAGTCCAGCCTGCCCTCTGCTTACCACACTGTGCCCCACCAGGGAACAGATCCATTGGGACTGAGGGGTGCACACAAAGGCTGGGGTACTGCCCACCAGTTTATCAAGAAAAGCGGGTGGAAGTGGTCAGCTCTCCCTCATGTTTGTCGTCCTTCATGCTTCTCTGCTACATAAGTAGTGGTGACAGGGGACTCTGAGAGACAGGAGCTCTTGTTGCTCTCCTGAGAGCACTGAGAAGACTCGCTTTGTGACCTGAGCACATCCCACACTCCCAGAGTTGGGCCCATGATCTGGAGCAGGAGATCAGGCAACACCTGAAGGAATGGCTGCCCTCAGACACACAGGGGCTCCTGCATTCTGCTTGCAAATGCCACCATGCAGGGACGCAGAGCTCCCCACCAGGCAGGGATGGGGCTCCTGTGGGAACCCAAGTTTTACTTACCAAACTCTGCCTGGAATTCCGCTGCTTCCTCAGGCCTCGATTGGCGCCCTGTGTATAGAAATCTCTGGACGCCAAAGGGTTTCAGACGCCGAGCAATGGCCTGGCCTAGAGGCGAGAAGTCAGAGTCCAGGGCTGTTCCCAACCCTCCAGGCAGTATCCAACAGTGACCCAGGCTCTTGGGGGCAGATCTTTCCACCAGCACAGCCCCAGTGTTAACTGGTCCCTTCTCATCCACAGCTAGGGGCTGCCCTAGTGTAACCAGCCCCCAGCTGGCCAACACTGCCCTCAGGGACCTAGAGATAGCTCCTCTGCAGCTGTGACTGGTTGACACTGCCCTCACAGGGTCCCAGCCATCTCGAAGGCCACTTGCCAAACTTCTCTGAGACTAGAACTGGTGTCTCAGGAGATACCTGGTCAAGCAGTTCCCTTCTGGACCCTCTATTTCTGTGAATGCATCTCAGACGTCTCAAGACTTGGTGTCAGTGTCAACTTGCCCCAAACCTACAAGACCTTTTCATATATGCTGCTACTGAGACAGGCTTGAGTGGTTGGGTTTTCAGACTCAGAATATGCCCAAAGGTGTTGAGTTCCTCTGAGCAACTCTCTAGTGAGAGAGGCAGAGCTGCTAGCTTACCACGTGCTCTACCCTCACTCTTACCCCTGTACCAGGCAGGATGACAGGGAACCACTGACAGCTGCCTGGCTTGGTACAACCTTTCTTTTTGTTGAGACAGTCTCATTGTTTGCCCTGAGTGCCGTAGCATTGTAGCTCACAGCAACCTC
Source organism: Loris lydekkerianus (assembly GCA_963574355.1). Classification (NCBI taxonomy): domain Eukaryota; kingdom Metazoa; phylum Chordata; class Mammalia; order Primates; family Lorisidae; genus Loris; species Loris lydekkerianus. The sequence goes on along the minus strand of CAUYPK010154795.1, from coordinate 4,802 downwards.
AAACTCCTGGGCTCGAGCAATCCTCCTGCCTCAGCCTCCCAAGTAGCTGGGACTACAGGTACCCACCACAATGCCCAGCTAAGTTTCCTCTTTCTATTTCTTGTAGAGACAGGGTCTCACTCTTGCTCAGGCTGGTCAGCCCAAGCCTTTCCACTAGCCTTCTCCAAACTGAGGCCACAGAAGAAAAATAGCTCCACCTTGTCTGCAGAGCTGCTAGGAAACTCTGCCCACTGAGCTCTCTGGACTGAGTTAAGGTTTCACAAGTCAACCAAGAGTCCAGGCCTCGGGGTTCCTGGGCTTGGAACCACCCCTAAAGGCCCCAATCCAGTGTTCCCAGCCTTCATCTGTTCTTTACTGAGCTGGAATCATAAAGAACCTTGGCCCTTAGCAACTTGCTTCTATCACCTAGTAAGTTTTCAAGGAACTCCTCACTCCTTCAAATGTATTCATTTGCTGTATTTTACAAAAGTGGCATCTCTCACTAGAGATATATCCCCACTGCATGCAAAGTGCCCTGAGATAGTGTGGGCAAGGCGACCCTTTCCAAAGGACTTTGTGGTGCATTCAGCCATGTGGTGCCAGGGACTCAGAGCCAAGCCATGAGTGCCATGCCATCCAGGGGCAGGCAAGGGGGCAGCTGGGAGCCTCACCTATGCGCCCCAGCCCGATGATGCCGACAGTACTCTGCGTGAGTCCGTAGCCACACATCCACAGCGGCTTCCAGGAGGTCCAGCCACCGCTGTGTGGAGGGAGGGGGGTGAGAAGCCCAGCCTCGAACAGACCCAGTACCCCTGGCAGTGATCCAAAGTATGAACCTGCCCTCAGGTCACAAGACAGAGTGGACTCAGCCACTTGGTGCTCCGGGGAAGCAGCAAAAACTCCTGCTTTAAAGCCATTAGGAACACAGACATCAAAGCCTGGAAGGGGCCTCATCCCATTTAGTAGAAGGGGAAACTGTGTGGTGCACAGGATGTGTTCTACATCACCCAGCAGTGTCAGTAGCACCCTGTTTTAAGCACAACGGTGTGTCTGCAGCAGAGCTCAGGAATATTCACATAGAGGGAAAGAAATAAAAACCTAGGCGGTGCCTCTGGCTCAATGGAGTGGGGTGCTGGCCCCATGTGCCAAAGGTGGCGGGTTCAAACCCAGCCCCAGCCAAAAAAAAAAAAACTGCATAAAAAGAAATTAAAACCTAAATAGCCTCATTTTAGTGCAGTTAGGCTTTGCTCCCCAAAGATTTATGAAAGTACTTTCAGTGCTAAGAGCTTTTTAGATTTCAGCATCGTGGGTGAGGACAGTGGACCTGGGCCTCTCAGTGTTTAAGGAGGACGCTCACCTGCTACTCTTCCAAGAAGCCTTCCCTGATCCACACTCCTCCCCCACTCCTGCGCTAACCAGCAGAGATGACTTATCCCTCCCTTATCCTCTGTTCTCATGACTTCCTCTTAAGCCATTTATTGCAGGTCTGTGGCCCTCACTAGACATAAGGACAAGGACCATGCCTGGGCCCAGCTGACACTGGTGCTCAGGAACCTGCTGCTGAGCACAGCCAACTTTCCCACCGGTGCTCACTTACTTCTTTACTTCTTCAATGGCCTCTGGCAACCGGCGGCAGGTGGTGAGAAGCAGGGACACTGCAAGTTCAGCAGTGGCGTCTGTAAGGACATCTGGAGTGTAGCCCACTCGGATCCCACTACAAATGAGACACCTGGTATGAGCGTCGGCCTCAAGATCCTTCACCAATGTCTACTGCTGGGACATTTCCATGATGTTACTTTGCTCCCTTCTCGCTCTGCCTGTCAGGAAGCTCAAAACTGTAAAGGAGCACTTAGGAATGGTTAGTCCTCATCCCCATGTTGATTACCTCCCATTTTGGGAAGAATATGAAGATGGAAGATCAAAGTTCAAGGTCTGGGGCAAGTAGCCTTTCTAAATGCCCTCATCTGAAAGGGAAATAATACTTGCCTTTTGTGCTTCAAGGGGGTTTTGTGAGGATCAAAAAAAGATAATGAGAAAGAGTGATTCCTAGACAGACGTTATCTACTGTTTCTGATCTCTCAGGATTACTGTTACCGATCTGTGCATATGTGGACAGATTTTATCATCAGCTACCTTACATCTTCTCTGAATGGTTGAGGGACACGAAGTGAAAACAAATAGCTTCTCTTCCCCCACCTCACAGTCACTCCAGGCCCAACTTCCAAACCAAAGCTGCAATTACCGCTTCTTGATTTCATCCAGAGCCAAGTGGTCAACGCCCACCGACAGTGTGCTGATGACTTTGAGATTGGCTCCTGTTGCACAGAAAAGGCATCATTAGTACCTTTCCTCTTGGAATTTAAAGCCACATTGCTGGGAACTAGCATGGGGATGCCTGCTTATTATTATTTTCTTAGAGTAAAAGAACGGCTGACATCACTGCTCTTCAGTTAAAACTCTGAACTAGCCTCTTTTTTTTTTTTTTTTTTGAGACTGAGTCTCACTATGTCATCCTTGGTAGAGTGCCAAAGCATCACAGCTCACAGCAACCTCAAACTTTTGGCCTCAGCCTCCCAAGTAGCTGAACTATAGGTGTCTGCCACAATGCCCGGCTATTTTTTGGTTGCGGTTGTCGTTGTTTGGCAGGCCCAGGCTGGGTTTGAACCTGCCAGCTCCAGTGTTTGTGGCTGGCACCCCAGCTGCTGAGCTACAGGCGCCAAGCCTGAACTATCCTTTTTGACAGCTGTGGACACTGTGGCTCAGGGAGGTTAAATGGCCGGTCTAGTCTTGAGCAGAGCTGGGGTTCACACAGGGCCTCTGTCACCAGTACCCCACTCCTATTCACTGTACTGTTCACCCCGTGAAGACTCGGCGCTCCTTCAGCCACACTTGGGGCCTCCCCATGGACACCTCTGAGAGCACCAAGAAGGCAGCTCGAGTGTGACCCTCTCACACCCTCTCCTCCAAACAGGGCACCAGAAACTTCTAGGCTCTCAGGCAGGGGTTACCTCAGTACTGACTCACAAGCAGCCTTCTACATCCAGCAGCTGAGTCTGAACGTTTTCTTAAAACTGTCACAACCACTTCATAGGGTGATGTTCACCCACCCCAGGGCTGGAACCTGTGGCTGGGAGGAAACACATCCTGGGGTGTCTGTTGGTGCTTGGCACTGAGCTAGGTCCTCCCCCTTCTGTATACATGCCCAGGAGGGGCATGGTCTTACTCAAAGTTACAAAGCAAGGCTGTGGCAGGGCTGGAGGAGAGCCCAGGGCTTTGGTTGCTGTCCCCTACAGTCTGTCTCCTCACCATGGCCTCTACCCTTCTATGGTGCCCCGAGGTTCACAGCCACACTTGGGCCTAGGAGGGGCAATGTGTGTGCCAGATGGAGCTGCAAACCTGACCCTCTGGCCTGATACTGCCAGACACACACTCAGAACCCAGGGAAAGCCCCGCAGAGCTGCCTGGGAGCCAGGAGCAGCAAGGCGATGTGCCCCACAAGGCAGACACCTCGCAGTCTTCCCCAGCCCTGCCCAGTGCACCCACCTGCGGCATCCAGGAGCCTCTTGTCCACGCGGTCAGAGAGAAGGCAGAGCAGGCCATGGGACCCTGCCAAACCCCGCTCCAGCTCCTTGTCTGGAATGGGCTCATCCGAATCCCACTGCTCCACCTCACAGCTGAGGGGAAAGGAGAGTCAGGCAGCTGCACATGTGCCCTGGTACCCTGAGAGCTGGGAAATTCCACCTTCTGCTTGCTCTGACCCCACTGCCTGGGACTAGCTAAAGGCAGTCAAGGTCAGGCTTCGGTAGCCTCAGAACTGTCCTGAGAAAGTGGCAGGAGGGTTTAGGTTGTCACAGTGGGAGCCGACAGGGCTGAGGGGACCCCTCAGCAGAGCCTGAACTGCAAGGGGAAAGTCCTGGAGATGCATCTCAGCTCAACGCAAGAGCTTTCTCCCACTCACAGGGGGACTCGAATGGCCAAGCAGCAGCCCACTGTAGGGAAGGGCAGTGCACATGTGTGTGGGGGGTCTTATGAGTCCAGAAAACTACCAGACTAGAGATATTATGAGACCAAGCAATGCAAACCAAGAGCTTCAGGGTGGCTTCCACGGCTGCCCACGAGAACCAGGCTTTTCTTCCAGTGGAGCTGCTCTGTCTCCAGCCCTTGCCAATGAATTCAGCGCAGCCAACACGCAGGGAGCGTCTGTGTGTGCTCAGAACACTCGCAGCACCTGGCCCCCTGAGCCCCAGGTGCCTACTGAGCCCCAAGGGCTTTCATCTCCCTTTGCACCAGCAGGGCACACGGTGAGCTGCTGCTCCTACTAGTGCTGTGTCCTCCACTTCCCACCCTCTCTCAGTTCTACAAAAGCAGGTCACTTAGTACAAAGCAGGTCCTCAGCAAAGGTTTTGTTGCACTGAACGAAATTTTTAAATCTCATTTTCCTCTAGAATTGGTTGCTAAGACTGGGTCCCACCTTTTTCCTGATACTGGAAATGCAGATCTGATAAAATGCAGTGGTCAGACTGCAGTGGAGAGGGCTGAGCACAAACCACCTGGGAGCTGTATAACTTTGGGCAACAATATTTAGCCCCTCCGAGCATCCATTTTTTAATCTGTGAAGTGGGAATTATAATACTGACTTCACAGTGTTGCAATGAATAAAAATTTATATGGGGCGGCGCCTGTGCCTCACGGGGGTGGGGCACGAGCCCCATGTGCCGGAGGTGGTGGATCCAACCCCAAAACCGGCCAAAAATTGCAAAAAAAAAAAAAAGATTTTAAAAGTGCATCTTTAGATATTTTTCTGGTTTTCACTAGTGGAAGAG